>LTAE01001294.1:0-54131 GCA_001647135.1 Pontederia paniculata | reverse complement strand
ATATATATATATATATATATATATATATATATATTATGTACGTATCAAATTTTCTAAAACATGTTAATTAGAAAAGATTGATGGCAGCGAATCCTGACTCGTACAGTGAAAAGTTTCCTTGAAGAAGAAGATGTCGCTAACTTCAAGCGAATTGCATGTGATGATCAATTCATACATATTATATGCTGCAGCAGGAACGAGGCTCTAATTTGTTTCATGTATATATTTCAAACCAATGGACTCTATCAAGGTTTTTCTGAACAAATTAATATGCAGTTTGCATACCATGGTCACCAGCAGATACTTGGGGACAAGTATATTACAAATGAAACAAGAGTTGAATTTTTTTTTAGGTCTCGATGTCTAGAGCTATTAATATCTTACTAATTCGAAAACGAGTTAAAGAGTAAAATGATATTTTTTTGACCAAATTAATAACTCTGAAGCTCAAACTCGAAATTACTAATTTTCTTATCCTTTAATTCAAAATATATCTCTTGTGCTAATTAAACTTAGTTAGAGCTTGATGTGTTCAATTTTCTTTCTATCCAGAAGTCATTGATTTGATAAATTAATTTTATTTTTTTTAGTAAAAATATAATGATAAAAATTAAAAAATATGATAATTAAATTTTAATGAGCGTTTGAATAAAATATCGCAATTGAAAGGATAAAAAATATCTTTTAATGAACATAAAAATATTAACTGAATTAATATAATCATGAATTATTTTTTAACAGTATAATGTAACAATTTTTTAAGTAATCCTAATGACTAATATAAAATTAATCTTATGTGTAATATAAATATTTTGCTAAACTTAAACTAAAAATTAATCAAGAAGAAAAAAATAATAAAAAACACAATTAGATAGATAATAATTATTTTAGTTAATATAAAACTGAAATTTAATACTTTCATGTTCATATAAAGGTTTATATCGATCTGATTTATATTGCAATTTTAAGTATAAATTAAAAAGATTATGAAGTTGCAGCTCAAAGAACTAATACTTACATGAATACTGCAGCTATAGAATATCATGGTATTGTTGTTAAATATTGCCACCTTTTTACCTCGTGTATTTTCTCTTCAACAAAGCAAAAGAAGAATAATCAGAGACACGATAACAAGTTATGTGCAAAAGGAGAAACAGTGCCTTGCAACGTTCTGCTGAATGTCCCACTCAGTGCATGAAAAACAAGTTATCATGTTATAAAAATTATATCTAGGGAATAGTCTCTATTTTGCATATTTACATCTGACAACCATGGGATAGCAGGGAACAGAGGGGCTGTGGGCTGCCAATTATCAGTTTGTGGACCAGTCTGTGACTTGGCAGTCATATTTGGCTTAAGGTTGCAGAAAAACATGCATCACATGAATGAAGCTGGCAGGTGGTCTTGGTTGATAACATACTTCCATCATGATCTGAAACCTGAATAAATGCATAACATGTCACCCTTGGTCCCTAACTTGCAGCTGGTACCATACAGATCACCCTGATCATTGATTAACAGAATCTTGTTGCTCCAGCTCTAAACAAACTTTAGAAGCTCCTGAACTTTTTGGCCTGTTCATGAGATACATACATGTTTATCTACAATAACTTTGATCAGTACTGTAATCACCTTTCATCTAGGAACCCCCATCTTGTTTCTTTTTTCCTTTGAGGGAAAAGAGGATTGCTAAGCATCCAACCACCAGCTTGTTCTCTGCAACTCTCAACCATAAATGAACACATCTTGGGCACAGATTTCTTCCATTTGAGTCAACTCAAGAAAGCGCACAGCTGTCATGCTGGTAATCAAATGAACATTATTAGTGAGGGTTTAAGACTGTAAACCCAACAATTAGCAATAATATGAGAATTTGTCGAGTTTAATTATTGTTTGTTCATAGGAAAGGCCAACTTGAATAAATAACAACCATGGCTCAAGAGAGTACAGTTCAAAGGCTTATCAAGAATATTTCATAGGAATGCTCACAGTGTATGCCTGATTGCATTTCACTGAACGAAAAGACTCTTTCAGCCTAATATGCTCAAAGAAGCTTCTTTCTACTATTGAAAATTCACTATTCTCCTTTTGGGAATTCTTCTAAGAAGGCTTGATTGTTTTGCACTGGTTAGCTACTTAGCACTTCAACCATCATATAAGCAAGCACTGAAACACATTAAAACCTAAACATGAAATGTAATAACCAATGATATATCTAGTATCACACAAAACATGCCATGATCAAGATTGGAGTACAACCTAAGCATTGAGGATATATGAGTATGCCATGTTCAGGAGGAGTTGGCAGGAGCAATGCAGACTAGAAACACATGATATCTATGGCCTTGCACACTAACAAACTATTGAACTTCATCACGTATGATATGACATAAGATGAAATTGTGAAAGATGAATTGCCAATAAGCGTTGGCCAGTTTTTCACACATGATGTCTTAACTCCAGGAATACGGCTAGGTACTCTGGTGATGCGAGGATATCCTGTTGTCAACAGGAACTGCACATGTTTGCACACATTAAAAGACAGATACAAGACAAAGCCTTTAAATGCATACAGATCGTTGAGACACATAGCATGCCATTGAACTTAGTGCAGCTGGATTTCAATCCTCTTTCTGATGGAGGAACCATAAGGTTTAAGTCTAGTGGTTGTAGGGGAATAATGTAATAACAACAATAATATAGGTTCCAAGTTAGTTTTAAGTTAACCATATTTTTTTAGGGGTTTAAGTTAACCACATTTCAAGCATGGATCATTTTGCAATGTGTTTTTGTTATCGTTATCGTGAGTTTGATGTCTCTGATGAGGCTAGGACTTTTCTCAAAGTATTGATTACCCTGATTAAAGCTTAAAGTGACAATTTGATTAATCACTAGGTCACACATACACGCAATACATAAAAGAAAAGAGATGCATTCCAAGTATACTTTCTGATGATTGCGTAATTTTTTTTGAAAGGTGATTGCGTAATTTGATGACCATTAAAACGGTTCTTTTTGAATTTATTTGAATTCGTTATGCAAAGAGCTCTAGTTGAACCTCAACTTCATGATTTGAAAGGAATCAAGTGAATGGAGGGGCAAGAGAGCTAGTCTACATTATTTTGATCCGGAGCAAGATAACAAACAACAGATAGAATGATGTCACAAGAATCATCATTTAGATGTGCATACTCCAGATGGAAAATTCATGAATGAAATTGAACAAAATCTTTAAATTTGTTAAATAATAAAATGAGGCAAGTAAAGGATGCTATGAAGTATACCTTCGGCTGCTTTGTTCAATCCTTCAAGTTCAGGATATCTTATGATAATAGGGTCCACTGTTTCTTACTGGCAGTGAGAAAATGTCCCTGGTCCTTTTAGTTTTTCTAGCCACCTGACATTACAGTAAGTTGATTCAAGGAAATTCCACTCAAACAAACAAAGGCATGGAAAGTTAAATGCAACTCTAAAGTTGCTCTGCAAGTTTTCTCTATTACAAGGTTTCTTTCCTGAGTTCTCTGTTAGTATAAGTACTCATCCAGTCTTGTAATGCTCATCAAATAAATTGTGACCGGATTAGCTGATTCAAAGTAGCCATTTTGCATGCTATTTATTCAGAAGAACTAGCCAATTAAATTCATTCATTGCAGGTTTCTTCTGGTACTTGAGGTGAGAAATAGTCATCAATCAACTCAGTAGATGGATGTATCAAATCTTGGCTCATAAAAGCAAACCTGACTGTTGCACAACTGTATTGCGCAACCTGCAATCCATGACCATGTTTTCTTATCTACATCATACAAAAGACCCTTTCCTTGGTTCCATGATGTGAAGCATATCAGGTTATCTTGTCCAAAACATTCAAATCTTTCAGCTGATAGTCTCAAAAGTGCCCGAAAATGCCTTGGTGGCATCCTACTTATTTCCACCCACACTGTCTTAGCATGATCCAATTCCCAAATTCGCATGCTCTGCAAAGTGCTGTAGAGCCCAATCCTTCCCACCAGAAATAACCGCTTCTGTGCTCCAGCAACTAAATATCCGTCTAACAGAGAGCGGGGAAATTTTGCTGGAATATGTTCCCATTGTCCTGCATCCATTCTATACATCATAAGACCTAACGGTGAAAGAGTCTCTAGATATAATCTCGAGTCACAGAATGCCATTTTCGACGAACATAAATTAACAGCCGGCATTGTCTGATGAATGGACCAGCTGTCTGTTAGGGAGTCATAGACTTCTGTGGGCAATGTCCTGTCTCCATAAATATCACTTGCAGCAATAACCTTAAAGGAGCCATCAGTCCTATCTACGACCAAGATAAGCTGTCGTTGTTGGTTATAATGCATGCTGGGCAACACTCTAGAAGCTTGAGTTAGTGGATTGCAAACGAGAGTTTTGAAACATAGTCCATCAAATCCAGAGAAGCAGACAAGGCCACCTGAAGAACCAACTAACCAGAAAGCCCAATCTGGTAGGAATCCAAATGGAACCTTAAACCATGTTTTCAACGGTAAGCTGTACACAGAACACTGATGGATTTGAGAGTTTTTCCAGAATGTGAGAAGGCAAGGTCCGTGGGAAGGAACTTGGGAATGTGAGGCTAAAAAGCTACTGTCTTGCAGAATGGAATTCCACCTTCTGCAAACCGATCTAAGTCTAAAAATTAAGAAAGGAGGCACCCTAGCAAGAACCTCCATAAGCAGATCCTCTGGTAACAACGACCATATGCTATCTACCATTTGAACATCTGCATGAATGACTTTGGGAAATGTAGCAACAGTCTCTTCATCAAAGCCCCGAGGCTTGGTCTTGATCACCTTCTGCCGAGAAGGGCTCGTGTTCCTTGACCCAGTCCGTGTTGATGGAACCAAATGCTTGGGAGACTCATCATCGCCAAAGATGCAACTTTTCACTGACTGAAATCCTATTTCTCCCATTTCATCCATGTCTCGTTCAGGCCACAATGCAGACAACTCCAGAATCAGAAGCTACTCACTTACCTGTACCAAAATGCACAAGAAGACCAATCACACAGAAATTTGACAAATTGAACGCAGCTAATCAAATTTCCATCAGGACCAAACCTTACTCGACAATCAAAACTCAATCTTTCAAAAGAGTAATTCATGCATCTACACATTCCTAAATCAAAACCCTACCTCAAGCAAATGCAAGCCGAACAGGAATCAAACGCCCCAACAAGTCTGGACTCAATACCGAAACAAAAATCCAAGCTTTTGACGAATCCACCAACACACAAAGACCAGCAACCAACAGAGACCACCGTCGCCAGCACCAGAAACAGCGAGGAGAAAAACCTCGAAATCCGGCAGGAGAAACTACTCCATGGATCCCAACCAGATCTAACGCAAGATCGCGCAAGGAAACCACGTCCTAAAAACTAAATCTTGGAGGGGTTCGGAGATCTTTACCTTCGAATCAGAGCTCGTTCGAAAGCGGCGATGTGAGAGGAGAGAGAGAGAGAGAGGAGAGAGAGAGAGAGGAGCCCCTTCATTTCTGACGAGTTCTTAGATTTTATTATTATTATTATTATTATTACTATTATTATTATTTAATAACTACCAGTCGCTTAAGCTGTACTCGAACCACCGAGCGGCCCTATAAAATGTTGACACGTAGGAGGATCTCTTTAAGAAAGCGTGATCTGCGAAAAATGCGACTGCGGGGTCGGGTCCGCTGCGGTGGGAGGAAGGGAACAGTCACCGTGACACGAAACAGGTGAGATCCAAAATTTGGTGGCCAATACCAAACAACTCGCTGCCAGTTAAAGTCCACACTATTTAATTAGATTTAATTGATTTAAATAGTTAATATTATTATTTTATATTAAATTTTGGCTACTAAAAGGTAAATATTTTGAGGTTAAATCATTAATATATTAGACTAATTTATACTAATGGAAGATTTTTTTTTTCTGGCTGGGAAATAAATTATTACTCTTTTTATTGTTTGTAGTGTACAACAACTGAGTTAAAAAAATAATATTTGTTGATTAAAAGATAAAGTTAAAACTTAGAAAATTGAAACTTCATTTTTTAAATAACTTTTTCTCCACGCTACTCCATTTTTCTTGTATTTTAAATCATTTCATTCTTTGTCTTAAATAATATAGCAAGCACATTGCAAATAAGTTAAACTTACATTTCTAAAACTTATATTTTCTAGAAATTTCCTTCCATCAAAATATGCTCAAACTACGAACTTTGGAAGTGTTATTTGGCTATTAATTTACACACTTGTGTCTCCAATCATTTTCATCTCAAATTGAATTATTCAGTCGATGAGTTAACATTGATTTTTTTTTGGTAAAGGAATTTGAACTTTTATTCTAATTCTTTTTTGTTACTTTTTATTGAATGCAGTTTTATGGCATACTTAATTAGATGGATGAAGAGGGCATAATGTACAATTACTTTAAGTTTGGTTCAAGAGATGGCATCCACATTCATATTTTGATTGCTTAGTAGTACACAAGTCATGTCATTGTCTAATAAAGTTTGTTAGCTAATTAAATTGAGAACATACAATTTTTTTTCCAAATTTTGTCCTACTATTTTTTGTGGTTCGAGTTGCGCACTTAATTATGAAGTGTGAGACTCTCAAACAAAATTTTTTTAGACCGAAGAAATCAAATTCAAGATCTTGTTTAATTTTTTGCAATGCAAGCCTTATTTTGATAGTTCAAGACTACCTAATGGCCTCCTTGGAAAACAACTGTTGCTTTGTAGATTAACATCTTAACAAGATCAGCATTGTCATAAAAAAAATATTGTGAAGTGCCTGATGGGGATTCAAGAGATGGCATCCACATCCATGTTTTGATGTCTTAGTAGCAGCCAAGTCATGTCATTCTCTAGGTAAAGTTTCCTTGCTAATTACATGTAGCATGCAATTATAAAGACTACTTAATGGTCTCTTTAGAGAACAATTATTGATGTAAATTAAGACCTTATTTAGCATGACATAAAAATAGATTATAGTATAGTGTTTAGGGTTTTGACTTAGTTAAAATATTTGTTAACGTGTTTGGTAAATATAAAAAAAAGTAGCGGCAAGCGACGGGCTGCAAGCGTATTGAGACGCTTGAACACCCAACGTCTAGAGGTTCAAAAGTAGCGCACAAAGATTTTTTATCTAATATATCATTTCTAATTCATATAATAAGGTAAATAATTTAAAAGCTCTCATATGTCCATTTGAGTCATTTAATGCTCATAAGCTAATTCAAACGTTTTATTTGTCAAACATATTTACTGGTAGATCGCTAATAGCTAAGATAATTAAATCACTAATTATGCCAAACAGAGCTTAAGATTAACCACTTAACAAGATCAGCATTGCATCATAGTAATAAGCATATGTGCACAGAAAATATTGTGAAGTATCTGATGGGAATTCCCTCATATCCAAATCCCATCGACATGCATTTAATATGGAGCACACCCTTCAATGAATGAGGAAAAATGCTTCAGTTATTCAGTCCCTTTGCTGATTGCTGAACTGGCCCTGTCTGTACAATTTTTGTCCTGCATGAAATTATTAAACATCCTTGCAAGGAGAGCTGTATATCACATTTATAGTGCACTGGATTGTAATGCCTGGGTGCAGCTTCTTGATGTCACTCTCTTTCTTATTGTTAGTACATGCAGTTGTTTCAGCATCCTCGATTTCTTATTGTTAGTACATGCAGTTGTTTCAGCATCCTTCGAGAACAAGTAGAATATCACAGAGAGAAAACGCAGAAAAATAGAGAACACACAGATTTACCCAGGTTCATCCTTTGATTAGGGCTACGTCCTGCAAAGATATTTCACTATATTGTTTTTCGTTACAACCGCTCAACATCAGGTCTAAAATAAGAGTCATACATATATATGAGTTCAAAATCCTAACAAATAGTAAATTTCTTAATCTTCACCATACGGATCATCTTAAATAAAAGTCCAAACCCGTTTAGATTTCGGGGGCGCTGCCCCCGAACCCCCTTTTAAATAATATTTTATAATTTAATTTTATTATTAATTATTTACCCTTTTAAACTTAAATGGTGAGAACTCAAGAGCTTTTTATGATTTGACGATGTGAAAATTTATTTTTCGGAGTGTCACGAACAAGAAAAAAATTGAGTATAATGGTAAATTAGTTACTAATAAAATTAAATTATTTTTTTTATTTTTAAGTGAGTTGATGCATAAATTAATATTTAAATATGATGGATGATCTAAATATGAATAAAACTAAACGTGAGTGACCTACAATTTGAAAACCAAACATTAGTGACCTATATCATACTTTTACCAAACATTAGTGACCCATCACACTTTTTAGCCACTTTTATCACATGCCATCTTTTTATGTTTTACCTTCCAAATCTACTGGTCTAACAATAAGTAAAGGGAATAGAAGGTAATGGAGGGTAAGGGGAATTAAGGGAAAGGTAATAAAAAAGAAAGGAAATAAAAGATTTAATCTTATTTGGACAAGAGAAGGAGAGGGAAGAGAATGATAATTTTTGTTGAATGAATATTCTAATATTTGTGTTTATAAATTTAATTATATAAGGTTAAAATTGAAAATGATGTTTTAAATATTTCTTTCCTCTTTTTATTCAAATTCAGGGTTGAAAAAAAATAGGCTCTTAAAAGAAAATGAAAGTAGACATTCTATTTCATTCTTTTTCGTTAAAAATGCAATCAAACGAAGTTAAATTATTAACCTTCTTTCTCTTCTCTTTTTTTACCTTCGTTTCACCTCCAATCAAACGGGCTAAGTTGATCAGCTGATTTCTCGTCACACATGATCATAAATTTACAGCAGATGCATTTCTGAGAAAAAACCTTGTTGCTTCGATTATTTTCTGCAACAAATTCATAGGGAAAAAGATCTTTTTGAGAAGTATAATAATTCAAGGAAGGCAGAAACAAATAGGCAATATATTTCTCGAGTCAATATGACTAATTAATATGATCAATAGCACCAAATGGTTAAAACATGACTACCTCTCCACCACCACCACCACCAACCTTTTCATAGAGTTCTTGCTCGATTGAAGTTGACCTCTCATTCCCATTTCATGTCCACAGGATTCATGAATTCAGCTTCCAGCTTGCTGAGACCCCTGAAAGGCCAGCAGTTAATTTCCGGGGAAGGACTACTCCATGTGTGCATGCTATTGGAGTTGGCGAATACTTCAGGGCCT
Organism: Pontederia paniculata; assembly: GCA_001647135.1. Taxonomy (NCBI): domain Eukaryota; kingdom Viridiplantae; phylum Streptophyta; class Magnoliopsida; order Commelinales; family Pontederiaceae; genus Pontederia; species Pontederia paniculata. The sequence goes on along the minus strand of LTAE01001294.1, from coordinate 44,905 downwards.
CTTGTTTCTCACATTGAGTACGCCCACGTGAGTTTAAGGGAATTGGAGTATTACCCAACGACATCTAACCTCTATGCGCGAAAAGAGAGATTTACTATTTGTTAGGATTTTGGATCTATATATATATTGCTCTTATTTCAGACTTAATGTTGAGCGGTTGTAACGAAAAATAATATAGTGAAATCTCTTTGCAGGACGTAGCCCTAATCAAAGGGTGAACCTGGGTAAACCTATGTATGTTCTCTATTTTTCTGCGTTTTTTTCTGTAATCTTCTACTTGTTCTCGAATTTTTCCATCACATGCAAGCATGCGCAATCATGCTGCAAAAGTGTAGCTTCCCCTTTCCCCTATCTAAGTTGTTTGCCCCCTCATTGCTGCTGCTGCTGCCAACTAAAGCTTGTCCCAAACACGCAGTACCAGCAACAGCAGCAGCATCTAGACTCTACCATGTCACACTACGTAGAGCTAATAATTAACTGCAACAGCAATGGCGCTTGCTTCCTACTTCCCTGATGTTAGTGGCTACATAGATTCCAATATGGATGAGAAAAGCCTATGCAAACTCATATCGTAAAACTCGGTCCGGCCTGACCGATCGGATTGATGTCTGAAGTTTAAAATGGGTCATGAATCACTCAAAATTCGGAGTTTTAATTGGACCGTTTTGACTCGATCAAACCTGATCAAAATCCGAGTTGAACCGCTCCACTCGACGGATTTGATCAACCCAGCCAAAAAATTTATCTTTTTTTTCAAAAAATAATAATAAAAGTTTAGTTTATATTTTAGAGCTAAATAATATACTTTGTCATATAAGTAAGATTTACAATAATTATGTTAAATAAAAAAAAATAATGAATCAATCGAACATATTAGTATTTAATAATTATCTTATTATTTATTTTTTATCATTAAATATTATTACAAATTATGAATTAGAATTAAAAAATATCATGTTATTATAATTAATAATATGTGTTCATGTACTTTAATTTTATACCTATTTTTTATTATAGTGATAGGACGTGATCACTCTATTTTTCTAACAATTTCTTTTTTTCATATTAATTTATTAATACTGGTTCGACCATCCGATTCGATCGATCCAACCGATCTAACTTGACTTATCCGGGTTGATGTCCGGATCGAATTTTAAAACATTGATGCAAACATTGAATTCTGCAATAATGCTGCAGCAAAACTTAAGCTTGACGTTAAAACTAAAACTCTCATAACTTGGTGGAGGTTGCATTTTGCATCCTTTGAGGGAACCAGAGCTAACTCACACCAGTGTTGTTGTTTCTTATCTCTGCTGCTGATCTCTGAATTAACTGAGATGCCATGTGGTTTGTCCTGGAAGGAATAAAAGGATGTGCAAGGGAGAAAAAAAGAAGAAAACAAACAGGAGAGATAAAGTGAATGGATGGCTTGTTTTCATCAGGTTAGACAGAGATCCTTTTGCTTTTCATGATTGCATGCCCAAAAAAAACTTATCACTTTCAGCTCTGATTCATATCATCATCAATCCTTTTGGACATAATTCAGAAAGCTACAGGCAACTGTAGACTATGTATTGCCCCCCTGGCCCCTACAATAATGGATGGATAGAGGTCCATTTCCAGATTGAAAGGTTAGCATCAGCTAATTCACAAATTGAAGTCAGAAAAAAAAAATCTATACATCAGGTGCATATTTATGAATATAAGAATATTATTCTTTCAGGGATGTGAGGCAGATTTTTTCCAATGTTCAATCACAAAAATATTCCTCTGGTTACTTCATGGTCATGGATACAATGAAAGGAACAATTTTTAGCAAGACATAATGTAATGAGGTTGCCATCTGAAACAGTTGAATGCAATCCATTTGGTTCTATCATTTTTATATGAACATTATATATTATTTTTGCCTGTGTTAGTTGGCATAATTAATTAAGATGGATGCAACACATATTACATCAGTGAGGCCCATGGATAATAAAGGATCTCTGCATTACATGCTGAGAACTATGTAGAGGCCATTTGCTCTCTGAGTTCATTGTCATTATTGATACAGGTAGATGTTAATGAATATGTATCAAACATTAATCATCAGATTTGATACAAAAAATATGTGTATTTCATCATTTATGAAAAATATGAATTTTTAGAAGAATATGTTTTTCTTGTTTTTGACATTAAAAAAATATATTACTTTTTACGGATAAAGATTTGTTAATTCGTTTATACATGTAACATGAGAGGGAGTGAGAAAGATAAAAGGTTGATTTGTGCCTCTTTATTATCCTATTTTACTCTCCTGTTATACCATTTTCAATCTCCGTCTTATTTAACAAATATACGGATAAAGTTTAAATATTAGCACATTTTTTGTTTTTTAATATTTTTTTGGTTAATTGTATGATGACATATATTAATCTTAAGTTGGAAATGTTTTTAGATAATATGTAAATTAGTTAATTAGTCAAATTATTATACTTAGAAACATTTATTTTAATATAGTTTCATTTTCACATTGAGTTAATGTAAGAACTTATATTTCCTATAATATTTGAAAGTCAATATTAGCTACAAAATTTAATTACTGAAATTACTTTTAACACGTAATTTAATTAACTTATATTTTTTTAATATATTTCAATATTAACTAGTCGACGTTCATAATAAAACATTAAATAAAAAAATAACAAAAATACAACAAGGGGTTATAAAGGAGAATAACTAAGAAAAATAATATAATATAATAAAAGAGAGGGTAGAAAAATAGTTATATATAATTCCTTGATCAATCAGAAAAAAAAACAATGATCATTTATCAATATTTTGTATTGTTAAACACTCATTGTTTTGCTTAGAGTTGCAAAATAATGTTTCTAGTAACATTAAATCAAGGAGATATCCAAATGTGATCATGGCTAAAAACTTTGAGATGATTCAAAATTCAAAAACATAATAATGTTTCCCTACTCAGCAATACCATGTCACACTATGGGCCTGTTTGGCTAAGCTTATAAGTAGGTTAAAACTACTTATAAGTAATTTTTAGAATATCTCCATGTTTGGTAACTAAAAATATTTACTTATAAGTTGTTAGATAATTACTTATAAGTTGAAAAAAAATAAGCAGGGTCCCCCCTGCTTATTTTTAAAGTTGTTGACTTATTAATTTTAACCAACTATATTACTCTTTTATCCATCTCTTTTAATATTGTTATCATATAACTTTAAGGGTATATTAGTCAATATTTATTTTAACAAACATTATAACTACTTATTGATATTATCAGCACTTTTATCCAAACATGTAACTACTTATATTTTAAAATAAGTATCAGCACTTAAATTGCTTATCAGCATTAGTGCTTATCAAATATTTTTTATCAGCTAAGCCAAACAGCCCCTATGTACAAGTTTGGCAACATTCTCATTCTTGAACAAAAATGCCTCATCATTAATGTCATGTAATAATACTTTTTGGTTTCATATAAAATATGACATCATTGTTCTTCATCATTTTCTTCTGTATGTCTGCTTTAATTCTTTCAATACATATTTCAAATAGTTCAAATTTAAATTCAAATTTTGATAAAGATTGTAAATGAATCATTATGTCGGCATTAAGAATTATAACCTGTAATTTTTATGGTTGATAATTTTCTTGTCCTTTAAAGCTCAATTCACTAATTAATTGAAATCATGCCCAAAAAGGTTAATATTCATAACTTAGATTTGACTTATCATATCACTTTTCCAAGGTATCACAATCTTATTATTTGAATATAAAGTCTAAACAGATGATCCAATACTATTTAAATTTTTTTTTGAATATTTGAGTTTATATGAAAAAAAATAATGGATAAAAAAGTACAATCTAAATTGGAATAATATCAACGCTGAGAACTCTATTTCCCTCCCTTTTTTATTTCTTATTTTTTCTATTTAATGATTTCTTTACTTTTGTGGAAAACAAAATCTCTTCTCTGATGAGAGATTTTATTTCTTTTTTTAAAACGAGATGAGCAATAAATTCATATATTTTTTTGGCTCCCGTCGCCACCACCATCTCTTTCTCCTCCTTCCTTCCTCTCCTCCTCCTCCTCTTCCCATCAAATACCTGAAACTTTCGTTTGGACGCCATCAAAATTGTTTCTTTGTTCTCATTTCGTGGAGCATCCGACGTTTTCAGTCGAGTTCCAGCGAAAAGATTGGATTTTGGGCGAACAAAGTCGCCGTTTCGATCTGTTCCGTGATGAATCCGGTTATCTAGTTCCGTTTCCAGCGCAAAGATTGCAGCTTTTCCGGCAAGATCGCTCCTTCCGGCCTTTTTCATGGAGAATCCGGTGTTTTGATCCGAGCTCCGGCGGAAAGATTGGATTTTGACAGTGGAGTGGGAAATGGGTGGGGTGACTTCCTCCATGGCGGCAAAGTTCGCGTTCTTCCCTCCCAGCCCGCCGTCGTACGGGGTGGTGGTAGCGGACGAGGCCTCCGGCCGGCTGGAGATGGCGGAGGTGCCGCCCAGGGAGAACGTAGAGCTCCGGCGACTGGCGACGAAGCGGGGGACACAAATCGTGGCGATGTACGTGAAGAACCCTTCGGCCAGCCTCACTGTTCTCTACTCGCATGGGAATGCCGCGGACCTCGGCCAGATGCATGAGCTCTTCACGGAGCTCAGCAGACACCTCTGCGTCAACCTCATGGGGTGAGGAGGTCTTCTCTTTCTCCAGCATTCTTCCCTTTCGCTTTCCAAAAAAAGTTGAGTTCTTTCTTCCTCTTTTCTCTGTAGAAAGTTGAGTTATGAAACATTTGACTTCAATTTAACATGTCCAACTTTGATGAAGAAAAGCTTTTTTGAATGCCGTTTGGCGTCTTTGTGGATGCAAAGCAAAGCAGCAGCTTTTTTGTCTGATGAGTTCAACTAGGAATTTTATAAATTTCATTTTGTTTTGTTTGTTCATGACATGCTATAATTTTTTTTCCTTTTGAGATGGGACCTGATTAATATTGCATTGAACTCTTTGTTCATTGATCTGATACATGCTGGATTTTTGTTCTTTTTTTTCTCCTTTATTGGTGTTTGTTTAGTGTGACCCCAATGCTGGTGCCTGACAATTTTTTTCTAATAGAGAATTTTAGGTAATAATTTCAATCTTCCCCATATAAGTATTCCAATTCCTATATGATTTGAAATGAGAAGAGTAATTTGTACATATATGCATAATTTTTTTTCCTTTGGTGTACATTTCCATCTGCATGCAAAAACAGCTACATAAATAAGAAAACCAAAAACGACAGATGGAATGCAGGTGATATCTTTTCGTCTTCATTTTTTACAGAAGGTCGACTACCTTGATTGTTCTCCTTTCTCAATTATCAATGTGTTTTTTCTTTGAAAAAGGTAAAAGAATACCAGTGTTCTTATGTTGAGGCATATTGGAGGTATAATTTGTTTGAATGTGGTTGTGACATTTTACTACTTGAGGTTCATGAAAAAAAAACACAAAGTTGTCGTTCATAAAATTCTCGAATCAAATGTAGAATTAATTGAGTGTTGCCTATTAGTTCTCGTAATTGAATTATATCAGCTGAGGTTAGTTATTTTAGGCAGTCTATCCTCAAGTAATCAGTCACATGAATCTGAGAGAGCAAATGATTTTATAAATATATGTCCTGGATCTTGTGTTCTTTTAAGTTTCCTGCCGTATTCTCTGCATTTTGTATTTTTCCTCTGCACCTACACTTGCATGTAGGCATGTTCTCATCTTCAAGCTAAAGATAGCAAGTGCCACTCATCATGTATCATCTTTCTACCCACCTCTCTTTTTCATCAAGTGCTTTGACATACATGTCCTGATCATTTCACAACATTATCCAGGTATGATTATTCCGGATATGGGCAATCATCTGGGAAGGTAAGAATTTATTTGATATCTTGTGGCTTTTCTGAAAGACGTTTTCCAAGTCGAATGATAATCTAATTGCTATCTCTGTCTCCAGCCAAGTGAGCAAAACACTTATTCAGATATTGAAGCTGTGTACAAATGCCTTGAAGAAACTTATGGAACAAAAGCAGAAGACATTGTTCTCTATGGTCAGTCACTTGGTAGTGGACCTACATTGGAATTGGCTTCTCGGTTGCCTAACTTGAGAGCAGTCGTTCTACATAGTCCTATTTTATCTGGCCTACGAGTCATGTATCCTGTGAAGCACTCATACTGGTTTGACATTTATAAGGTCCAATACTTTCATTTACTTCGCAGTGGACTGCATGCATCTGCATGCCTTATGGAAAGGCGTGTGTTAACGATCTATATTTTCATACTGCAGAACATTGATAAAGTTCCTTCTGTCAGATGTCCAGTATTGGTAATACATGTAAGTTTATGATTTGATGATTTGTACTTGATTTTTCTTTATATCATCAAAGGCTCCTGATTATTTTTACTGCATTAGGTTTTTTTGGTTTTGTATTATTCTTATAGTTTCTATCTTTTCCTTGATACTGCTAATAATAACCCTGCATGTCATATCATAATATTGTCATAATTTGATGATGAAGTGGAAAACTTTTACAGATGTTCTTATAACGCAAATTCTGCTTTCTTGAGGGGGTCTTTTGTTTGAAAATTGAGGGATATTATGTGATTCGCAATGCCTTCAGATGTGTCTTACTGTTATGTACAAACATTGCTTTTGCTCGAAACTTAATTCTCGTTCCTCACTTAGGAAGTCGAGCATTCCTTGTTTTTTTTTCAGGGATTGGCCGATGAAGTTGTGGACTCATCCCATGGAAAGCGGTTGTGGGAGCTTTGCAAAGAAAAATATGAACCGTTGTGGATAAAGGAAGGCAACCACTGCAATTTGGAACTATATCCTGAGTACATTAGACATCTTAAAAAGTTCATATCAGCTATCGAGAAGATTTCTCCTGCTAGTAGGAATGTGTCTACGGATGATTCGGTTCCGCAGGATCGCCCTAGCACAAGTTCTGACCAGTTGGAGCTATCGAGAAAAAGTACAGACCAGAGAGAGAAATCAAGACCAAGCACTGATAGGAGGGAGAAGAGTAGAAGCAGCACAGACCGGAAAGAGAAGCCACGAGTTAGCACAGATAAAAAGGAGAAATCAAGAAGGAGCTTTGAGAAATCAGATAAACCAAGGAACAGTGTAGACCAGCAAGATAAGCCTAGGAAGAGCTTTGATCGGTATGATCGAACCTGTCAACATATAGAATTTGTATATTTAAGTATCATATTCGTGTGCATTGTGACTGAAACATGTTTGCATTGTTTGTTTGATGGCAGCATTGGAGGGATGATGAGATCAGTTGGTTTATGCAATATTGACTGTTTCAAGGTCACAACGCCCGTCGGCTGAGAGCTACGATAAATTTCACTATAGACTGTGTTTATATTACTATTATGATAACAAGTGTTCTTTTTTCCCTTTTTTTCTTTCTTTCTGGGTGATGCAAAAACAGGCAGAAGAGCTGATTTTAGTTTGCTTCTCCTTTTTCATGTGAAGATTTCTCTCTTTGTGCAATGAACTTTTTTTCTTTTTGCATATCCACAGGGTCGTTATTCTGCCGACCTACAAACAGTAACATATTTAGAATCATTCACTTTACAGTGTTCTACTGAGATACAATTTCCTTTCATGCCAGATGTATGTTCTAAGAAATCAAATACTTATACACTTGGAAATTTAATTGATGACCTTTGCTTTATGATGCTTAGAATTCACCTTTGCTTGGCATTCTGCAAAATGACCCTTTTTTTCTCACCATCCATCATCCTACATTTCTCTTGATGATACACATTATTGCTTCCTTTTGATATTAATTACTTATGATCAGAAAATTAATTTTTCATCTCCTTGGTTGTGTAGTTGATTGTAGAATATATGCAATGGAGTTGTGATACTTGTTGGCTCTATTAATACAACAGGAAAAGATTTGTTTAGCACACTTTCGAATAATTGAAGGTTCTTTTAGTTTAAATTGTCTCAATTTTCAATTAGATTGGTTTAGAGGAATGAGAGTTATGCAAGATCATATATGTTGTACAATTTGGGAAAAAAGTAAGAATATAAGTGTGATGTTAAGATTGCATTTGGTATAACTGTGGACCACAACATTTTGGTAGAAAGCAACTTTTTCATGGCTCTATCATGAAGTGTAAAATGTTATTTGGTTTTTTTTATTAAAAAGGGAGGCATATGGTTTCGTACAAAGAAAAGAAAGACTGAAATAAAGAGCTACATAAGTTTCACTAGTGAGATTCGAACTCGAGATCTCTTAGTAGTCAAGTCGAGGGTTGAGCTCTGGAAATGATGAACAATGACTATTGTACTCAATATTTTCATAACCGGATCGAAGGTCGGATCAGAGTGTCAACTGGGTCACGATTGGATCGGTTCGATTAGGTTCAACCGGATTAGACCAAATTTTTATCAAAATAAGATACTTTATATATAAAAAAAGAATAAACAATAAGCTATTCATCATAATTTAATACTTTAAACTTATAGAACAAATCAAGTAAGTAAATATCTCACTAAATATGTCAAGTAATTGAGAACATACATATTTTAGAATGATTATACAATATTAAATAATATAGTAAAAAATTTTGAAAAAAATAAAAAAACATTATGAAACTAAAAAAGAATATAACAAAAAAAAAGTTATGAGAAAGAGGAATAAAAAATTAAATCTAAGACATGCAAGTTTTAGTTTTTATTATGCAACATAAGTAATTGATTGTTCAGAAAAAAATTATGAAAATAAGTTTTAGTTTTTATTATGCAACATAAGTTGTGAGAATATAATAAGATCGCTTGTGTTTCGAACTCACGAGAATGCAAACGAAAAAAATAAAATGAAAAAAAAAGAAGAAAGATTGAGAAATGAATCGACGTTTGTATTATGAAGTCGAGATGTAAGTGATCTCCTCTTGGAATTTTGCTTTTTCCATTTTTTTATTCTGTCAATATCGTTAAAAAACTCTATCGAAGTTTCAAAGTGAAAAAAAAATAAAAAATCGGGTTTAACCAATTTTGACGATTCAACCCAATTTTATTGATTCAAATTGGTTCTTTCTGATTTTTTTGTCAATTCTAAGTTTTTATATTAATCAGATGTTATACTGGTTCACGGTTGAACCGGTTAAACCGACCGATACGGTATGATTTTCAAAAGATTGATTGTACTTCAACCTTTACATGAACCCACGTCAAGTGTTTCTTTCTAAAAAAACATAATCCTTTTTGCCCAATATCATCAATATGCCGTTAATCTTTTATTTATCAAATAACAATTTTGCCCAAAGTAATATGTATATATAATTACTGTTACATTCTATTATTTAATTGTTTAAAAGTCTATTTTTGCTTCAGCCCAAACCATGTGTTAACTTTTTTCTGATATTTGATTTTTCATGTTTATTAAATTATCGTTTTATCTTAAAAAATAAATCATACGGAAAATGGAAAAAGATGAAAAAAAAATAGGAGCAATCCTTAGGCCTTGTTTGGATAGTTAAATCATGTTTGGGTAAAAAAATTTAAAAGTCATATGGTGTTTGGAGGGCACCTCCAAACACCAAATATTTCATTCCACCAAAATTGGTGAAATTAGAGGGAATGAAACTTTTTGGGCAAAATTACCCCTTTAAATAACTATCTAAAATTATATCATAGTTCATTTAAAATGATATGCTTCCTTATATTATTTTGATTTATGATAGAAAAATATTTGACTTGAGTTCATTTATTGGTTTAATTTTTTTCTATCTTATTTTATAATTATTTAATAGTTATATTTATCTTTTATTCATTCACATTTATTTTTCCTTAGACTAATTTTTTGTCATAATATTTTAAATCTATGGAATATCATCATAATGTTTTTTTTTCAAATTAGTTATTTTTTATTTTAAATCAAATAAATATATAATAATATTATATTTATTAAGGGTCATAATTAGTCATATATAATAAAGGATATAAATGACTTTTATTTAAATTATTCAAACATGTCATGATTTAGTTTAACCCATCCACCGCCATAATTTTTTATCCAAACATGAGTTTAATAATAATTCATCACATCTCACCACACTCCATCATCCCACCCTATACTCCACCATCTCACACCACTCCTTCATTAGTTAATTGCCAAACAAAGTCTTAGTGCCCCCGAGGGATTTTCGTCCAAACTCGACCTTTTTATTATTTTTATATATTTTTAGTTGAAGCTAAAATAGTAACTCAATAAAAATATATATAAATACACGATGATGAAAAAGTTAATAATTGAAAAGTTTAAAGGAAGTAATTTGCTAATATTGATGTCCCCCTGTTGGCCGCCCTCCTCTTCGGTGTGACAAGGAGAGGGAGGAAAGAAGTAACCATAATGTATTATTATAATAAAGATATATGAGTGTGTAAACTTTGTAAAAATATTAATAATCTTAGTTTAAGAAAATATGTAATATAATGTTCATGAATAATAAATCAAGATTTTCTGAGCTAAAACTATTGTATTCTAGATATTTACATCAAAGTAATATTGTAAAGTGATATTGGTGTTGCCTATGCATTTTAACTCTTTTATCATTATTTGAGAAGATGGTTAAAAAGGTTGAAAAATTATGGATTGAGAAAAATTATTTTAATATATATTTGAATAAAAATAAATGATAACAAATGACATGAGCTAATTAATATTTTATTTGGAAAAAAATTAAAAGATGAATAAAAAATAATAATTTTATTTATTTTTTTTATCTTTTCAAATTTGAGGAATGATATTTATATATTGGCGCTTTGCAAATAAAGAAGCAATATTTTATATATTACACATAAGAACTTTAGAATTTTTACTTGTATGTACGTAAGAAGAATGAAAAACATTATTTAAAATAGTAAATAAGTCAGAGGGCAAATTTGAAATAAAAAAATCAATCCGAACCCCCAAATCGACGGAATAAAAATATAATAATTTTAAAAATTATCATAATTTTTATACCATCAATAATAAAATAATTAAATTTAAATTATAATAATCCTTCTCAACTCATTTATTATTAATCTTTCACATTCATCATTAATTTATCATCTAAATGAGATCTTAAGTTTCACAGAACTCATCTAAATTTGCAAAAATTGAGAAACATCAAATAAACTTTCAAGGTTCAGTTTAAAAAAAAACAACTAAAGAGAGTAATAACAGTCACATAAAATTCACTTTAATTTTCTTAATTAGTAGGGAAACAAAAATAGAACACAAACCACTCGTTGCCATAATATTTTTCTAGAATCTTCTACTTTTGTCTTCCTTCTCCAAAACCCTTATTATAAAACCCCCTCCATCTCTCTCCCTCTCACAAGTCTCAACCCATTTCTTATCACATCGAAGGCAGGGGAGTTCCATGGCGCCTGTGCTGAGCCAAAGCTTGGGAGCTCGCTCCATGGCCTCTCTGTGCCCGTCTTCCCCCTCCTTTGCTTCGCCATTCGCCGCCCGAGCGCTGAGACTTGCCACCTCCTTCCTCCCGCAGCCTCTCCTTAGCAGGGGTGCCTCCCCCGCCGCCGCCGTCAGATGGACGGCCAAGAGGAACGCAGGAAGGACGGGCGTCCGTTGCGACGCTGCCGCAGTTGCTGAGAAGGTGGCGGAGGAAGTCTCCGGCGAGAAATTCGAGTACCAGGCGGAGGTATATATCATATATTCCTTGTGACTCGTGCATTGGGGTCCGCTTCTTCACTTTGGATATATCGTCTTGGGGAGTCGTTCATCCATAAAAATTGGAATCTTTGCACTTTTAGAGTGGTAAAGTCGGGATCTTTGAGCGCATACTTCGTGAATTCTGCTTCTAAATTGGTTTTGTTAAAGCCTTGGCAGCTGTTGGATTTTGGTGTCATCTCAATGTGGATTTGAGATTAATGCCCCTTTATCCTTGCAATTGTTTCGAATATTTTTTATGTGTTCGATGGATATTAGTAAGGTTTTAGCTGATCAAGGACCCTTCCGGAGGGACTTTTCCTGATCGTCCAAGTTTGTGCACTTTTAGAGTGGTAAAGTCGGGATTTTTGAGCGCATACTTCGTGAATTCTGCTTCTGAATCGGTATTGTTAAAGCCTTGGCAGATGTTGGATTTTGGTGTTATCTCAATGTGGATTTGGGTTTAATGCCCCTTGCCCTTGCAATTGTTTCGAAATTTGTTTATGTGTTCGTTAGTAAGCTTTTACCTGATAAAGGACCTTGTCGGAGGGACATTTCCTGATCGTCCAGGGGTGTATAATCCATAAATGCATTTTGGAGATGCACTTTTGTGGAATAATGATTTAGCTCACCAAGCTAACATTTAATTGTTTAATCTAATAGATGTTAGACAGTTTAGGAACATTATGTTTTTCTTATATTCTTAGTTGTAACTTTCAAGTAGAAGCCTCTCATGAGCCCTTCTGTCGTTGTCCCTTAATCATCAAAGAGAATTCTGCACAATATTCTCATGATATTCCATTAAAGAAAGCTAGTTATGTTCTTTTCCAGCAAAATTTTCTTCAACTACATTCACAATCATTTCCCCCCTTTTTTGTGTGGATATGAATGCTTCTTCACGTTGAGGTTAAAAATGAGACATCTTTTTGCACACAAGGTGAATCTCATATGTAGGATGCTTTTAGGTCTATTGTTATTTGGTTTCCAAATGTTATCAGCAAATGGAGAAATCAAGTTGTGCAGTTTTCCTCAAAATTTTAAATCATGTCAAGGTTATAAGTTTCTTCTGGTTTATCTATTTTCTCTATCTGAAATGAATCAATGAATAATACTCCTATTTTGGCTGATTTGATATGCTTTGACCATAATTTTGGGTTAGGTCCTATTTCTTGCATGAACCTTCTCTGTCTGCAAAGGCCTAGGAGTTCTCATGTAAACCTTTTTTTTGTTAAAGATCTTTTCTGCAGTAAAATAGAATTGATTCATCCTTTATGTTACTTGATATGTCCTTTCTGTTCGGCATCTTTTGTAGGTTAGTCGCCTGATGGATTTGATTGTTCATAGTCTATATAGCCACAAGGAGGTGTTTCTTCGGGAGCTCGTAAGGTTTGTTCACATATGCTTTTTAATTTGTATAGATTGGTTCCCCTAAAAAAATTGTGGGCTGGCGTCAAATTAGAAGGGTATCTATAGCTTATGCCCTAATATGTTAGTATTTGGACTTCCCTTGAGACTGCAGCTGCCTTTTTCTTGCATGTTACTGCATCTTGGCATCAGTAGATAGTTTATGGGGAGACTGGTATTAATGACTAATATTTTTCATTGCAGTAATGCTAGTGACGCCTTGGATAAGTTGAGATTTATGAGTGTAACTGATTCCACTCTACTTGGTAATACTGGTGACTTGGAGATACGGATCAAGCCCGACCCTGATAATGGAACAATTACGATAAGGTATCTTACCGCTTGTGCTCACTTGTGCCTGACACGAATGGGTTCTTAATGGAGCTGTTTGAACTGACAGGGACACTGGCATTGGAATGACCAAAGAAGAGTTAGTTGATTGCCTAGGGACTATTGCACAGAGTGGGACATCAAAGTTCTTGAAGGCTTTGAAGGTAACTCTACTAGTAATCAACATATTCTTGCATATCTAAATTTTTTACTTCTTTAGATACTCTTTGCTCTTGTTTTTACTTAGATATCTGATGTATGATGAACAGGAGAACAAAGATGTTGGAGCAGACAATGGTCTGATTGGTCAGTTTGGCGTTGGATTCTATTCAGCTTTTCTCGTCGCTGAGCGGGTATTGTTTCATTTTTATGCTGATGTTACATAAGTTTGATATGATGTTATAATGATAAACTTGCATCTGAAGTACTATTTCTCAACTATGATCAGGTCGTTGTATCAACCAAAAGTCCAAAGTCCGACAAGCAATATGTTTGGGAAGCAGTGGCAGATAGCAGCTCATATGTGATAAGAGAAGAGACTGATCCTGAGAAGTTGATTAGCCGTGGAACTGAAATTACTCTATTTCTAAGAGTATGCATCTTTTCTGCCTCCGTCCATTCGCCTCTTGAATGTGTCTCCCTCTCTATCTAATACTTTGCAACTTCATACCAACTCTATATGATTCTTGCATGTTTCTGTGCCTACAGCCGGATGATAAATTTGAATTTGCGGACCCAGCACGAATCCAGGGATTGGTGAAGAATTACTCACAGTTTGTGTCCTTTCCTATTTATACATGGCAAGAGAAATCAAGGACAGTAGAGGTAAAGAAAATTTTTACGGTCAAATATTGATATTTTTCTTTTGAATTCGTGCCCGTAGGAAACTGCCTCTCCATTAGGAAAACATGTTTGATCTTCAAAAAATGTACTTGTAGTTAGCATGGTCCACATATTTCAATATTTATGGTTCCTTGCTATTTTATGGGACAGGTTGAAGAAGAAGAGGATCTTAAAGAAGGAGAAGAAGCAAAACCTGAGGTGAATATAAAATATAAGGATGATGAATAATTTGCTATTTGTTCTTCATCTTGAGATATCATCAATAGTGAATGTTTATGCCTGTTGCTTGTTACCAGGGAGAAAAGAAAATGAAGAAGAAATCTGTAACCGAGAAGTATTGGGACTGGGAATTGGCAAACGAGACGAAGCCTATATGGGTATCTGCAAACCGTTAGTTTTGCAAAAAGCATGACATTGATTATTTTATTGACTATAGCTTTGCAAAAAACATGGCATTGGTTATCTTATTTATACTCTCCCTGAACGGCTTGATTTGAAGTTGAAAAAATCTTACTATTATTGATTCTCAGATGAGAAATCCAAAGGAGATTGAGAAAGATGAATATAATCAATTTTACAAGAAGACCTTCAATGAGTTCTTGGACCCTCTTGGTTACACACATTTCACAACTGAGGTGTGTTGCCTGATTTAGCTGCAAATATTGTTAAATGGAGAAACCAAACTAACATTTTGGTAACATGTAACTTGTTGTGTATTAACTGAACAGGGCGAGGTTGAATTCAGAAGTGTTCTCTATATACCTGGCATGGCACCTCTTAATAATGAAGACATGATGAACCCCAAGACAAAAAATATACGCTTGTATGTTAAGCGTGTGTTTATTTCAGATGATTTTGATGGTGAGCTGGTATGTGTATCTAAATTCATATGTTCCGATTTAATGCATGTCAGTTATTCTTTGTTCTGATCTCTAGTGCTAATTTAAGATCAACATTACAGTTCCCTAGGTACTTGAGTTTTGTGAAGGGTGTAGTCGATTCAAATGATCTTCCTCTCAATGTCTCTCGTGAGATCCTTCAAGAAAGTCGAATAGTAAGTTGGAATTTTTTTATGTGCTGTTGGCTTACATGACTCACTTGGCTGCATTGTTGATGGACTGATGTGATATATATGACAGTCATGTGCTTAAAATTGTTTGTTTAATTATGTGCAGGTTAGAATCATGCGCAAAAGACTAGTTAGGAAAACATTTGACATGATCCAAGAGATATCTGAAAGTGAAGACAAAGAGGTATTAAATGTCGCTCATTATCTTGTTTTCAGCAACATCTTAATTTGACTAATTATATCAACCTGATGCAGGACTACAAGAAGTTCTGGGAGAACTTTGGCAAACTTCTTAAACTCGGATGTATTGAAGATTCCGGAAACCACAAGCGACTTGCACCGTTATTGCGATTCTATTCTTCAAAAAGTGAAGAAGACTTGATAAGCTTGGACCAGTATGTTGAAAACATGGCTGAGAACCAGAAGGCTATTTATTACTTAGCAACAGACAGCCTTAAAAGTGCAAAGACTGCTCCATTTCTGGAAAAGCTTGTGCAGAAGGACATTGAAGTAAGAACATATATTTGCATCCTAAGTGGTAGCCTTAATGTGTTTTAACTGAATTTATTTTGCAGGTTTTATATCTCGTAGAACCCATTGATGAAGTGGCTATCCAGAATCTTCAGACCTACAAAGAAAAGAAGTTTGTTGACATCAGCAAGGAAGATCTTGAATTAGGTTAGTCTGTTTCTATAGTTTTATAGAACACTTTTGCAAAACTTTTGATATGATATTTGATTGTCGGTTTCTTTGATGCCTCACTGGTTTCAATTTAGACGATGAAGATGAAGTTAAAGAAAGAGAAAACAAACAAGAGTTCAATCTTCTATGTGATTGGATAAAACAGCAACTGGGAGAAAAGGTGGCCAAAGTTCAGGTCTCCAAGAGACTTAGCTCTTCACCTTGTGTACTTGTTTCTGGCAAATTCGGTTGGTCAGCAAACATGGAAAGGTGAAGTCACATCATGATTCCCACGTCTTGTATTTATCGTTCCTTATACCTCCCACAGATTCTGAGGATATGCTTATATGTTTACAGACTGATGAAAGCCCAGACCCTTGGTGATACATCCAGCCTCGAGTTCATGAGAGGGAGACGAATCTTAGAAATCAACCCAGAACATCCAATCATTAAAGACTTGAATGTATGATTCTATTAATGCATCGCCGATCCCCCACATATGTGATCCATCTCATTCATTTATATGATCTTTTGCTTCCCACATAAGAGATTTTTCTGGCTGCTCTTTTCAACTTTGTAATGGATTTTTCTCAAAACATGTTGGTAAAGGTTCATACTTTGATGTTGCAGGCTGCGTGCAAGAATGATCCAAGCAGTACTGAGGCTAAAAGAGCTGTGGATTTGTTATATGACACAGCTTTGATCTCCAGTGGATTTACAGTAAGTCCTTGATCAACTTTGCAGTGACCTTCAATTTTGCTACTCTTGGTCTAACGAACGGTAATTGTTTCGCAGCCTGATAGTCCTGCTGAATTGGGCAACAAGATTTATGAGATGATGGCTATCGCCCTTGGTGGAAGGTGGGGGAGATCAGAATCAGAGGAAGCAGCTGGCTCAGAGGATTCGAGCTCCGAAATTGGCTCTTCAGAAACTACAGAGTCGGAGGTGGTGGAGCCGTCGGAAGTGATAATGGAGAGTGATCCCTGGAAGGACTAATTGCAGAAACTTACTGGTTAGGACTTGAATTTCTTTTCGGATTTTGCTTCCTCTTTAAACAAGAGAAGAGGGGGGAATGAATATTTGGCGAAAAGCTTGTAATAGCGAGCCTATTTAAAGCGTCTGTTTACTAATTTTTTCATAGTACGTTGGAACGTCAGATGGTATTAGGAAATCTTCTTCAATGTTTTCTTACTATATCAATATCATTATATCTTCTATGACTAATGTCTCTGTTTATTTATTCTTTTGGATCTAAATACTGTAAATGTTTTATGATTAGTGTCTCGAAAGATAAGTTTATTGTTGTTTTTTATTTTTGAATAAATTTAGAATTTAATAAGCTTCTAATAGAGTTATCATAGGTAGACTTCTAGTATGACATTAAACTTAATGTGGAGTAAAAGTTAAATTAGGGAAGCAGAGCTCCTAAAAATAAGTAAGATACATAATTAAAATTGATTGTATTAGAAGTTCCACACAGAAGATAAAAAAAATGTACTACAAGTTTTATACATCTTGAACTTAACATCATCATATAAAGTTTTGATGAAACTGGAATGATGATGTTGATATATGTTGAAGATTCACCCTAACAGAATTACATATGTTATATCTGCACCTGCAGTAAATCTACCCATAACATAATGAATCCATTTTTATTATCACAATAAAAATGCTTTGACAGGCATGGAATGGACTCCCTCCATGCCTACTAGAGTTCTAGGAGATGTCCATCAATCAAGCCATGCACACAAGTCGCGCCTTGCTGCATACTCAAGTTGAACTCCCCTTCGATCGGCGAAACATGGAGTCGACATCGCTGTATATTGCCACAGAACTTGAGACCACAGCAAGCACAATCATGAAAATAGACAGGATCTTATCGCGCCTGGTGGCGATGCCGTGGGAGTCCCTGATCAGACAATGCAAGAAGGACCGAATTAACTCTTCGGAAAAATCAGAATATGATAAAGCAATGATACTGATCACATCTGTTTTCTGGAACATGAGAATGCAACTGGTAACATTCAAATAGATGACATATAACTAAACAATTGTGAGTATAAACAGATCAAGAAACTTAGACATGCATCTATAAGGAACCAAAGAATCTTACTTCAGAGCAATCAAAGCTGGAAAGATGAACCCGATAAAGACCGTAGCAGATGCGCCGGTGATCTGGAAAACATCCCATATGCTGGGTACGAAGATCGCAACCAGGTATATGACTGCCAGGAGTATCACTGTCACAGAAACAAACCTCTTGTTGCTAGAAACCAGTGGACTTGCCTTGGGGAAGAGCAGGCCATCAAAGTTTAGCCTCAGTGCGAAGAAGACAACAGGGAAAACAAGCATAATGTGCAGAGCATAACTAACTCGGACAACATCTTTAATTACAGAACCATAAGGGATGCCGAGATCGTAACTAGAATCGAAATTGGCCAGCACATCCGCAAGGGTGGAATCACCAAACAGGAGAAAAGCGAAGAAGCTCGTCATTATGTAGATTGCGGAGCAAAGGAGGATCGATATCTGCACGACCAGTTCAATCTGGGAAGAGTGATGGAGCTCGTTATCAATGCTGTGAACTGCGAAAACCACAATACGGTATAAGAGTTTAGAGGTTCTTAAATTTGTTTCATTATTGTCTGATAAAGAAAAATGGAAGTAAAATGAGGGTGGCCATTGGAAGGGTAATTTGTTTCCAACAATACAATTGTTTTAACCAGAATATGAGTAAGTACTCATTCGTATTTCACGCGAAACACGAATGATCGTTTTCTAGTATCATTTAGTTTGAAAATTCTTATAAGATCTTACCATTGTAGTGGCAGACGAATGCAGTGACAATCACTGGAAAAACAGTAAAAACGTTCCAGATAGACGCCAAATCCGTCAATTGAGGGAACAATCTCGGCATTTTTATGCTTCCCTCGACTAACTTATGGATACCGATACCTGCAGTTATAACGACGAAAACAACTGCGAGAGCTACTGATACAGCCGAAGAAACTTTCAGCGAATCTGCGCAGGAAAGACAAGTTCACATGGAGCAAAATGTGCTTCTATATCATCCTTTGCAATAAAGGTCAAGAACATGTAGAACTTACAACACAATATGACATACCTACACGCTTGAAGCTCGTCAATGGTGCAAACACAAACAGAGTTGTTACGAGAAGAACGACGACGCGAGAATTCCACTGGTGTGCTCCGAACCACTCTTCTAATACACCGGAATGATGCTCGCCCCCAGCAGAGGTCCCAGAAAGCACATCACCTTGCAACAAATGTTTGTTACAGCTACTAACAAGAACATGAAGCATAAGGTAACAGACAAACATTAAGAATGTGACACTAAATAGCATACCAATAATAATCATGTACACAATCATAATTCCAGCATTGTTTACAACCACAGAAATTTGCACAACCCTCCTGCCAATCTTCCTGTATGCATCCTTCATTACCCCGAAATAAGAATTCTTCTTCGCGGCCCGGCTAAACCTGATTAGCATTTCAAGGGAAGCCTCAGTGAGCAGACCAACAAAGATGATCATGATGATCCCTGGTACAAGCCCCAGGACTTTCATGGTGGCAGGCAGAGCCATGATTCCAGCTCCTACAATGCTTGTGGAAAGATTGAACACAGCTCCGGCAAATGAAGCTCCTGTGTATTCATGGCTTGTCGGACCTTCCTCGTGCCGGGTCGGCAACAGTGGCGTAGTTCTCTCATCTGGAACCTCGGGACCTTTCCGGCCTCCATGGTTCTGAACCGGAGAAAAACTTTCTATAGTCATCACCAGAGCTCCTCAGTTTCAGACAGTTTCAGACAACTTCTAAATCAGTATATTTCCTTTGTGTTCTGTCTGTAAAATTGAACTTATTGTAAGATGTAAAGCAATCTCTAGCTAAGAGATAAACTTTATCTGAAATTTATGGTTGCAAACAAATTCTGGTATCAAGATGAGATTTTTATGGCAAGATTCATGATAAAAAATCGTCCTTTTCTCGACAGATAAAAATAAAAATCGAACCTTTTTCACTGTGAAAAGCCAAGAACAACCACAACCTGAAACACAAACAACTCTACCACTTGGATTCGACTCTGGCCAATACCGAAGAAGGCAAAAACATCTAGAACAAATATACTCATGAAAAGAACGATCCAAGAAGCAATTTTTACTGCTCAGGAAGCTTCAAATCAAAACAAGACATGAAAAAAAACACACAGTACAGGATAAGAATTCTGCTATCTGCTGTCTTTTGCTTTTCCTCTGACTCACCTGCTGCAAATTGCAGACGATGCAGGTTTTAGCACGCAGCGTCTCGATCACGTCTCCACGTTCTAATCCTTCCCGAAATTAATGAGAAGAGAGAACAAAATGGATAAGCTTTTCGCGGCGAACAAAAGCCGAAAGGTTGCTAATTTTTTTTATGCCAACGCATCGCCGTCAGGCTATCAGCAAAAAGGCGACACCTTTTTTTCTGCTCTTGGTACTGTTTCAATTAATCCTCCAAAGTGGCAGCATTTATTATTTCGAATCCACAAAGGTTTTCAAGAAAAAAAATTGGAGAAAAAACTGAACTTTAATTTCCTTATTCTGTTTGCAAATTGCTAAAAAAACTCCTGGGGAGGTTTGGAAAGATGAATAAATGGTTGAATAATTAGTTATTCTAGTAACAGTGCCATATATAAACTAAAATAGGAACAAATTTCTTTATAGTTAAGCATTTTTAGTTAAGTTTATATTTGTGTGATCATGCAAATAAATATTGTGTTATTAATTAATCAATGGAATAAGTAATGGTTGAAAATCATAATTAGTAATTAACTATCAATTAAAAGTTAATTATTATAAAAATTTTTATGTCTGAATATAATTAAAATTACTTATTTTCAAAATATTAAACTTTTATTCACGAATAATTTAATTTTACATCATTATTTTTTGAAAAATTATTCTCAAATCAAATGATATTTATTCAGCGAAGTAAAGTTCTCTTTGGGAACTTTATAATTTTTTCGACGATTTTTTTAAAAAATATATAGTAAGATACTGTTTGAAAAGGTTCTTACTATATTTATTTTTCAACATACAAAATTCTAGGTTATTTGATTATATTCTTAAGTATTTAGTAGCCAGAAAAAAAAATTTAAAGATTAATAGAATAAAGATAAAGAAATATATAATTATTTTATAATATTTTTATTTAATAATTCGTCAATAAAAAATATTACGATGAATCAACAAAATATTCAAAATTTTGAAGATGCCTTAAAAGTTTTTTTTATGGATTACAGTTGTTAATCATGTGAAATTTGAGTTTAATATATTTATAAAAACGTGGCCAACAAGAATTTTCAGAATTAGGAGGAAATATAGAAAAAAAACGTGGAATATTTCAAGCTGGAAAAGACAGAAATGGTGTTTTCACCTTTATTAATAATTAGAAGGTGACAAATAAGTGCGACGTCTTCTTCTTGATGAATAATTATCATCTCATTTATTATTTTATTGAATTAAAAGGCCACTTAAATTATTTGCCAGGAATAATCGACGGACTTAAATACATGAGGATATAAATAGAAAACATGAAAATGTGGAAGTAAAAATGAAATAATACTTAAAAAATATTGTACAGGGATAAATAGTATTTATGACCATTTTTTTAATTAATAACACGCGCTAACAAACTTGATTCCAAAATAACACTCTTAAAATAAATAAATGAATTTTTTTCATATAATGTGAGGATCAAATTGTAAATTTTCATCTCCCTTTCTTGATACTAAAATTGGAAGGTTTAAAATATTACAAGAGGATCATTAGTATTAAATCTAATTTCTCATTTATTGATGTGTTTTTTCCTTGAAAAGGAAATGTCAAAGTGTGTGAGGCACATTGGAGGATTAATTTTTCATTTATGATTAATTTATGTTAATGAAAAAAAATCCAAAGTTGTGGTACATATTTTTTTTTCCAAACCAAATGTAGAAGTTCAGATGGTTAGTCATCTTAAATATTTCTAGACTTCTAGGGCTATTTATGTGTATATGATCCCAATCCGGTTAAAATTGGATTGAATTAGAGTGGTAATTGGGATTATCCACTTATGTTTTTATTTTTAAATATAAAAATACAATATAAATAGGGAAAATGATAGAATTAAATGAAAAATTAATAAATACCATGAATGATAGAAAATATTATGATAAATACATAGAGAACAATTTAAAAAATGAACGATAACAAGAATAATAAAATAATGACTGAAATCAATTTCACCTCATGTAAATTTCTTTGCAAAATGACCTTTTTTAATCCATTTTTCTTCTTATAATCAATAAAAATATGAATATTAAAAAATATTAATTCAAATAAAATATCCAAAATAAATAATAAAATGAATGAAAAATATAAATAATGTAATTGAACGAGTATAAAATATATGCAAAAAATTTATGCAAGAATGAGCAATCAAGTTGAATAGTAATTGAATTTTTTTTTAGTTGTCATCTTAATATTCGAAAAGCGGCATCGATCTTTTAACCCATGCAACGATTATGCGCACTAACCATGAATTGAAGTTTTGCTTTATTATTAAGCCTGATTAACTGATGTTCGCTCCGAATTACAATCTATGATTGGTAAGACTCTCTGCATGAATATTTTGTGTACAGAAGGACTCAAACTCTACATTTTTAATAGAATTTGAATTTCATCAACTCGACTAAGGTGTATATGGTCCCGATGACTACCCTTAATAAATTCATTTCCAAGGAAATAGAGCAATGAAAATAATAAAATATGTAAAAGGAGTATGCTGTCTAGTTTGTGAGTGGCAAGGTGAATGATATACACATTGCCCTTCATGTCAAAGTAACAAGTTCATGCATTTTATGCATAGTAAGTTTTTTTTCATTTTCATATTATTCTTGTATTTGGGATCAATTATAAGACAAGACGGGGAAATTGATAATAATGTTAATCATAGAATTCAAGTTGGTTGGTGTAAATGGAGGAAAACTACTGGAGTCCTTTGTGATAGGAAAGTACCCCATAAGGTTAAAGGGAAATTCTACCGCACTGCTATAAGACCAGCAGTGTTATATGGTAGTGAATGTTGGGCTATGAAGGGACAACATGAACATAAAATGGGGGTAGCTGAATTGAGGATGTTGAGATGGATGTGTAGTCATACTAGAAATGAAAGATTATGAATGACCATATACGTCTATTTTAGCGAGAAGATGGTAGAGAATCGTTTGAGGTGATTTGGTCATATTCAGATAAGGTCATTAGATGCGCCAGTAAGGAGGATAGATACCTAGTGGGATAAGGCTTTGTTGTTGTTGTTGTTATTGTCATATTATTTTTGTATTGTCATTTTTTTTTCTTTTACCATGTAATATATGCAAGATTTGAAGAAACTTTGAAGATGAAGCCCAAAGCCTGCACCAGTTTGCTTTCTGCAAGAGTCTTTTTTGCTTGAGACTTGAGAGGTATTATGTGATTCACAATGGGCTCAGATGTGTCTTAGTCTTATGCACAAGCATGCCACAATAATATTTCTACATAGTTATGCATCATTCTCATTTCTCATTTAGAAGGTTGTGCATTCCTTTTAGTTCTTTCTTCCAGTAAAACATAAAATTATGTGCATAACATATTCCTTTCCCATAGTAATAAGAAAGTTGTAACCCCTCAAAATCCAAATTATACATGGAATATAATATTTCTAAATTCATTATACTTTTAGATTTCTTCATTCTAAAATTTCGTTCTGAGCTCCTCCAACCAAATCTACTAATATAACTTTTATCCTTCACAGCTCATTCCATGGTTGTCATGGCCATGGAATGGAAGTACCAAGTCTTACTGTAGGATAATACTAAGAGACCATGCATGTATATTTATACCATAGGCAGCAAAATTCTTCCAATCATTCAAAGATAAGTGTCTGTGCCTCAAGAACTAATTGCTACATTAAGGTTACTTTACCTGATCCCTTACATGTCCCCATTGCTGTTGCTGTAGTTATTGCTTGTGGTTGTGACCACTCCAACACACACTGCAAGTGTGGAGAACTGGCTGTTAACAGGATATGGTGGTTGGTTGGTCATAAGATTTCTTTGATAGCTTTTTCCTCCCCAGAGATCTAAACCATGCAGTGCAGGTTGAATTGGGAGCTAGACATCTCATGATATCCAACATAACCTTTTTACTTCACCAGAACCACAGAAATGTTGAAACAATTGAGTTAATGTGCATTAAGCAAAAGAAAGTTGGTGCTGCAGTTATCTGCTTGCAATCTTGCTGCAAGAAATGGGGGACATGGCTATGACAATCTTGTTTGTTTCAGGTTCTTAATAATGGAGCTTGGTGCATAAACATGCCTGCGAGCAGATCAGAACTTTGGTTCTGAACTTGAGAAGAAAATGGCGATTCGGGGAGTGGTCCGATGTCCAACCACCGGTAGATCTCTGTCGGATTTCCACACTGGACACACTTCAATGATGTATAGTGAATAACTCTTCACCAACTGGATGCATAATTCATTCTATCTTGCAAGTGATCTGATTGCAAGGACCACATAATTTAATCATATATTGCAGGACCCCTTCCATTCAGATGGGAGTCTGCAAGATCAGATTGGACTCTTTAAACCTCAAGTGGTATATGATTAGAATTTTCTTTAGCCACAGAAGATGTGCTATCTTTTTTGCTTCCCACAAGCTATTTTTTGGTTTTCTTTAAGCTTCAAGTGATATATGATTGAAGATTTAGAGGTAACCAATCAAATGCAGAGAAAGGAATGCTAAAACATGGCACCATCTTATCACATACAGGTCAAAGAATAATGTCAAATGACACATACATTTCTGTGTGATATCAAAGATCCTGCTCACTTGCTAATGATGCATTTGAGGTTTTCTTTAGCAATTAGTAAATACCAGTTTTCATGGTGACACTACAACAGGTGACTCTTTATTAAAAGATATTATGTACAAGAAATATAATTTTGGTAAATGATATGGCATGATGTTAAAACTCAACAACTCGAGCTCACTCGAGTTCACTATACAAAAGGGAAGTCACACCATATATTGCTTCTTAAAGTTCAGATGAAGAGAGTACTAGTACACATGCTGATTGATGAAAGCTCATGCTTTTTTCTTCCTTTGCGGCAGTCTTGTGAATGCAAAAGTTCGTATCATGATGGAGAGATCAGCATGTATCGAAGAAAATCATCAACGGCTTGCCATTTTGATGGTCTTCATGCCAGTGAAACCAGCAGGTGATACAAAATATGTTCATGTTTTCTCTGGCATTGGGACAGAGCAGTTGTCTCTATGTACTCAAGCTGATGTCACGAAGTTTTCTACGGCTTTTGGGTATTGTGAAGAGCATTGCCATCATATGTCATATGCTGCATAGAACTGTTGAGCTCTTTGTTCCAAGGATTTTGCATCTATATATGTAACAAAAGGCAAAATTGGACAATGTAAGACTACGAAAATTTTCAATGTTTATATGGCAGAATTGCATTGCTGGTGCTACTTGGGAACAACTTCACAAACAGTGCAAGAAAATCAAACTCCCGTAAAGAAAAAAAAGATTAAGATTGGGCATACTCGATTTTGTAGCAAGAAGTGATTTTAATGTGCAGTCAGCACGAACAATTATTTGGTTATATGATCAAGACTCAGTGGAATCTAGTTGTATTTTGTAAGAGGGTAAAATCATGCTTTCTAGAATACTTTGAGAAAGAATATCACATAATAAGGTTGTTTTATGAGGGTTAATTAAAAATTTATTATGTGAATGAGCATTGAATGCTTATTGTTGCAAAAACACAATGAAATACATCATCAACATACTGCTGCAGGGAAGAGCAAATATGTGTTCTAATGCTAAGAATACAGTCCAAGAGTGTATCTCTTTTGCATATTAGACAATGGTCAAATAGTTTTGTTCCAAATAATATGAAAATGATACTTTAGCTTTCACCTTCCAGCATTATTATACTTTTCTTCTGAGAAAAATTAAAATGGATTGCCAACTACAGTTTCATAAGCTCATTTCAACCGAAAATCGATTCACATATGTTACTCAAAGGATTTCATGTTGGCTCGATAGAGTACCTGCATTGTGGGGGTTTGATATCCATTCATGGTGTTCAATTGAGCATTCTTCACTTTCTGAAACACATCTGAAGTGTTTACCATGCCGGAGAACCCATTCGCTAGAAAACCTTGTTGACATGGATGCAACTGAGGCTGAACCATCTCCTGTGAGAATCCAGTTACAGAAGACGGGCTGCCATGCGGGTGAAGAAGCTAATTGGACAATGAAGAAATCATAATCAAAAGTGATGTTATTTTCCAAAAAGATAATTATAAGCCCATGTAATTGATTGGAATCAAATTCTCTGCCAACACATCATTTCTGTTGAGTGCTAATCTGAAAGTAGCTAACAAAACTTCAGCACATACATTTTTCGCTAGGAGACTCTCTGCGTTATAGGCAGGACTTGGATGAACAGCTGCAAGTTTCATTGAGAGAAACTGCACATACATGAAGTGATTGTTAAATTCTTCTCTAGCATGAAAATCCGGAGACGGCATGAAGGTAGAATTGCCGAAAACACATACCTCAACCTGTCTTTGAAGTGATTGAACATAATTTATGATCTCATCAAGCATAACTGCTTTTCCAGTGACCTAAAATATTGCAATTACAGACTTAAACTTTTAGCATGCAGAAACTAATCTAATTCCATTTACAACCATCACAGAGCAATAAGTTTTTAAGCCAACCTTGTTACAACCAGGCACAAGATCTTGCAGAAACTTCATCCTTTCACTTATCTTCTCCCTTCTTACCTGCAATGGAGTCATTCAAAGTGCTGAATTATGCACCACAGGAAGTAAACTTGGAACTATGTCAATTTCCAATCTGAATCAACAGAAACACACTCTTTCAGCAAGGCTGTGACTATTAGTTGCCTGTCCGCGCCGAGCTCTGACATGAACGTAGTCCTCCTTCGGGGCTCCCGGACCATCTTTGCTGTTCTTGCCACTGGATTTGTTTAGCTTGGCATCAGGGCACCCGTTGGAGGTGTCCAAGGATGATGGAGTGCCTTGCTGTGCTTGCTCCGTTTCGTCATCCTACCAAGAAATGAACTATTGATGGTAAAGCTTCTGCTGGTTGCTAGTTGCAGGAGGTGAAGAGGGACAAGGGACTACCTGATCGATCCTAATCCTCTTCTTGGTTCCAAGATCACTTGGAGATGAACCGCCGGCTGCATCAGCTGAATTCGCATTGGGACTTCGGCTGCCTTGGACGAACTTGTCCGCAGTCTGCTCATCTTCGCCCATTCTGGGTTCAGTCTTCTGGAACTGATACGGAGCTGCCGCCGGAGTCGGTCCTAAGGAACCGACGAAGCTACTGATATTACCGCCACTGAAGCACGAAAACCTCGCCGCGCGCTCGATGAAGGCCGAATCAGTCGGAAAACGAGGCAGCTCGGGGCGGAGGACTGCGGTGGCAGCCGGTAAGAGCATCCCTGGGGAGGACATGGCCGGAGGCACACGATGTCCATCGCCGAAGCCAAAGTTTGGAGGAATCAGAGGGTGGCCACAGCGGTTGAAGGAATCGGCCGTGGGGACGGACGGGCATAGGGAAGGGTCCAATGGAGCAGCAGAGACAATGCCGGCGGAAGTGTTCGGCGACACCATTGCGAAATGCCAGACCGCAGAGCACTTGGCATCCTCATTCATTGCCATCTTCTTTGCACCTCAAGACGAAGGATGCAACTACAAAAAAAGTCTGCTCCTTTTTTTGTTCAGAAACGAAGAAAGATTCCAACTTTGATGGAACTGCAGTAAAGAGAAAGCCAAAGGAGGCTCCTTTTTTACAGCAGCAGCAGCAGAAGAAGCATCAAAACCGAGTTCATCAACAGGAGGCTTGAAATTAAACAATTTCTTACAGGAGAATCCTCAAAAGGCACAAAACCGGCCACACCAGTGACAGAAGACATCTGATTCCGATGTCAAAACATCTTTTCTCGATCACAAGTGTACTTACTTCCTGCGAGGAGGAGGAGGAGGTCCCTGGGAGTGAACCAGTAACAGCAGCTGCGCTGCCAGTAGCGGGAGGAGACTGAACGCAGAAGAGCTCAGAGCGCTAATAATAACTCATAAGTAGTGTCAGAGAGCGAATGCCAAGAAAGGTTCTTTGGAGCTCTTGTGGACTGAGAAGGCCTCTCACACTGTGTTCATGGTGGTAGGACAGAGGAAGGCATTTGATGATTGAACCAAGATGCAAGGAAGAGGATGAGGGATGGTGGTGGTGGTGAAAAGACAAGGCAACCAGAGAGAATCCACTCGCCCCCTCTTGTGATGAAGAAGTAAACATGGCATTGGTTTCAGCAGAGAGAGAGATGGAAAGATAAAAAAATAATCCAAAGGAAGCATTATTGTAAAAGTGGGAAAGGAAAGATGCCTTCATTTGGAGTTGGAGGATCTTTTTGCCATCGAAAAGAATTGTTAAAAGTTGTAATATCTTTTTTTCGGTTGTCGCTGCACGGGAAGCGGCGCCGATTCTCTAATCTACGCGGCGCTAACGATTATGCGCACTGGCCATAGGTTAGAATCTCGATCCACCATCGAGCTCGATTATTCTGGCATCGCCCCGAGTTGTGTGTCTGACTATGGCAGATGAGGCTCCCAGCGAAAATTTTCTCTCGAACTTGAGACCCTTACTTAAGCGGGGAGGAGCCGCTAACCACTCCACCCCGACGATTTGGTAAAAGTTGTAATATCTTATCCTTCAACTTTGATTTAAATAACTCCTTAATTTTTTTAATTCTTTTCATCCTTTTACAAACTTAATCATATTATATTAAGTACAATAGATATTTTTTATATTTAAATATTTTATATAAAAGAAAATAGCATGTTGTCTTGGTGATAAGTCATATGAAATTATTAACGGTGTATTTAGAATAAAATATAAGATAGAAAAAAATGGTATTTTATTTGATGTGATGTGTTTTATTAACGTAATCAAGAATGTATTCAGTTAATAAATAAAAAAGTTATATTATAACCGATAAAAAAATTAAAAGTATATATAAAGTTGGAGGACTCATTATGCAAATAAAAAAATTAGAGGAATGTTCCAAGGGTCTCTCTCTGTGTCAAAGTTGAAGGGTCCTATATAAAAATTATTCAAATTATAATCGAGTTTTGGAGAGATTAATTTTAACATTTTAATTACAAAATAAATTTAAGCGTTTACTATAGAAAATAAAATTTTGTATCGATTGATATTTTATTTCAAATATTTAATACTTCTTTTAAAATAATATTTAGATGTTAGAAGGTCAAAATTTATAAGTTGCTTCCATTAATCTATATATCCTAGAATTTAAAAGATTAGAGGATTATTTATAATATATTTATTTATTATCATTATTTTTTATTTTAAATATCATGTTATACGTTTTATTTTTAAAAATATTTCATATCACTATTTTTAACATAAAAAAACGTTATTTTATTTACTTGTTTTAATTTTATTATTTTTTAAAACGAATTTATTTTAAAAACAACTACATCAGTTATTATATATAACATTATAAAATATCTCATGTAAATTAGAATGTAAATTATGTTCTTATTTCTATTTATATAATTTTATAGTCATTAACTAGTTTAATCATTATATTTATCAAATATTTTTATTAAATTTATCAATAAAAATATTATTTACTATCCGTTAATATCTAAGCTGTCAGCCTCCTATTTACTAATCAAATTTTTAGTTTTGTCAAACAAAATCTAGTACATGGATATTAAAAGATGTGAGATCTTTTTCATCTAATGCTCCAATCTTACTTTTTTTTATACAAAAGAGCTCGAACGTATTTATTATAAAAAAAAAAGATAAATAAAAATTGATGAGGTAAATAAATCAAATTTCGTATTTGCTACAACCTTGTTAACTATGATTTTCATTCTCTCTCAATTTTAATGCTTCTAATGAACCTTCTTCCATTACATGTTTCTATGTGATATATATATATATATATGTATATAAGGTTTTGCCATCATATCAAAGAACAAATATTGCTTAATTCGATTTTAATTACTACAAAATATTTATTGGTGTAACTTAGATTGGGTGGACCCAAAACCTTGGACTCACTTGGATTGGGTCACCCTAAATGTGATTTGGATGCACCAACCATTGCTCATAATTGCCTCATACAAAAAGTATCGAATGATTAATATGTCTCCATCGTTTTACCTTTTTCCATTTTGGAAAAATTCACAAAGATTAAACAAAGAAAATAATAAGGAAATTTGCTGTTACTAAAATTGTTGTAATGAAAAGAAAGAAAAAGAAAATTTGCTGTTAATAAAATTATTGTAATGTTTCGATTCAGTAAAAAATCATAATATCAAAAAAAGAAGTTTACTTTTTAGTATTTTTAGATTTTTATGGATTTAATAGATGTGTCAATCTTCTGGATCATCAGATTTAAGATTTATGATTGAAAAAAATAAGTATCTTAGATAAGTTATTTATTTATTTTTTTGGATTATCCCTGCTGGGCCCGCGGTCTCCAGGGCTACTAGCACCTGACTAATTCGAAGTCGAGGACAAGAGCATAACGATATTCCTCTGGCCAAATTTGGCGGCTCCGGGGCTTGAACTCGGGGCTACTAGCTCCTGGTCCTTCAACCCAGGACACACCCCTGCTAATCATGTGTGCCAACCAAACTTGGTTAGATAAGTTATTTATTTTTAATAATACATATCAAATTCATCGATCCATAAGATAGAAAACACGATCTACTCAAATAGGACTAAGTTAATGCTTTAAAAGAATGCTAATAGAGTTGAATGAATGTGTGAAGTAGGCACAAGAACAAGTATTTCTTATCAAAATTATTAATAATATTAATTTAATAGGACAATTACAAGTTCATTGGATGAATGTAAACTTTTGAACTAAAATTATTAGTAATTTTGTTTTAAAAACAGTTAAATCATCATTAAATTAACATTAATATCGATTTTCAAAATATCTTTTCAAATAATTTTGAGAGAATCTTTAGGATGCATTTAATATTACTTTTAAAATCTTAGTGTCACTTTTTTATCCTTTATTATTTTTTTACTTTATACTTTAAACGATTTCGCACATTTTTTCTATAGGGTTGACGTTAGCAAATTTGAATTATATTTCAAGATTGTAAAGTTAATAGTTAGGGTTCAATGGAAATATTACCTTCCTAAGTAGATAATATCGTCTATTTATTTTATCAATCGTAGTATGTTAGATATATGATATATCTAATAATTTATAATAAACTATTTAAGTAAAAAAAAATATGCATCGTAGATCTAACATTTTATGATGGACACCATAAATAGTACGGTGTTACCTACTTAAATAGGTAGCACCTTCATTTTTTTAATAATTATATTATAACTAGGTTAATATGTACATTAACATTGAGAAATATAATACAAATCATCATATGTTGGTTAATTTTTTTTAAGTCTTTAATTATTTCAAGTTGAGCAAACATTTTAGCCACTTTTATAATATAATTTGTATATAAATTCACATTACAATAATGTTGTAACTTTATTGATTTAACAACTTAGTTCATTTTTTAATGGTACATTACAAATTTTTGTACATGTGGAGAAGAAAGAAAAAATATAATAAAAAATAATTATTTAAACTTGATTCATTTTTAGGTTATAAATATTTTTTTTAATTTTGTTTTTTTCTACTCTTTTCACGAGCAATATTTACCAAAAACATTGAAATGAACTAATTCAAAATTACTACATTAATAGAGTTACAATAATAGTGTAACATGACTTGATTTGCAAAATATTATAGAAGTGGTCAAAAAGATAATAAATGGTTCAAAAATGAAGAATGTTAAAAGTAATTTACTGTAACATTACTTGATTTGTTCAAATTAGTATTAATTGAATAATACTACAAAAAAATATAAAATTTGATGAGCATATGATACTCAATAAAGTACAGGTTGAATCAATTCAAAAAAAAAAATAATTAAAAACATTTCATCTTCTCTGGCTATTCAAGTTTATTTGTCTGGCTTTCTACTATGTTAAAAACAACAAGTGTTTAGGCTGATATTAATGACACCCAATATCTTTATTGCTACTCCAAAATTTATCACTCCATTTTTTCATAGTTGCCCAATTTTAAAAGGGTGTGTTTATTGTCACTCTTAAATTCTTAAAGGAAAATGGGGATATATAATACTTCATTCCATACAATACATGATTTTAATCATTAATTTTAAATTAATGGTCAAATTTAATCCTATTAAAACGAAGAGACAATTAGATCTGATCATTAATTTAAAATTAATTATTAGAATCATGTGCTGCATGAGGTGCAATACAAAATATTATACATACTCATTTATTTTAATATTTTAATATCATTCTTTTTTGAATTTTTTTACTCTTTGATTTTAGTATTATTTTTTTTCGTAATGTATAAAATATTATATAAAGTAAAAAAAACAATCATAAACAGAGTGACACTAAAATCTCATAAATATGGATTCAACCCAATGTACTCTCTAATTAATCATTATGAGGTGCCATTGGAATATGTGCCATGGGTTGATTAAGGCGAGTTTCCCTAAGAACTTTTGTTAATTAAGATCTCTTCATGTTTTAATTTCCTAAACATGTATCATGTACCCTTCAACCCTCAAAATGCACGCTCTCCTCACTACTCATTGCAATCCAAAACTTACAGGTCGTAGGCTATGCCGATATTTCTGAATTAATTAATAAATATATCTACCTTGAATTTATTGGGAAGTTGTAAAGAAAATTAATACAACCAACGACTATTTAGTTGATATGGTTCTCAGGTTAAATCGAACTATTTAGAGATTTAAGACACTTCTTTGCTTTTAATTGTATGGTTACCAAGTCTAAGACGAAGAAAAGATAAAATTTGATAAAAAAAACTAAGGTGTTTTGTTTTTGGAAAAAAATATATATAGTGCACTTGTACAGAAAGTAGCAATACTTTCTATACAAATGAATAATGTTCAAAATTTTTTGTACAAATAGTAACATTATTTATCTTTCACTTCAAGATTGAATGAATATGAATCACAACATCTGAGATGCCGCACTATTCGAATAAATTTCGATTTACAAGGGAAGAAATTTGATTTGATGTATAGGTAAAAAAAAATAATGTTCGTATGAACTCATAATTTATTCATATCGTGTGAATTTAAATTGTCATCATTCAATTCTAAATATGTGACTATCTTAGTATAATATTATTTAATTTTAATTTTTTTAAAAATACAATTTTAATCAATATATTTAAAGATTTGAATTCATACAGTGAATAAATTATGAGTACTTGTAGGAAATCTATAACTAATTGGGCGATATGGGGTTAATCAATTTAGTCGGAGGCAAAACTCTAAAACATTTAGAGTGATAATCGGAAAAAGAAAATTTGTTCTACGGATAATGAAAAAAATAAAGTGACGCAAAATAATAAAATACATGAAGGGTCACCTTATGGAAATGCTGAGTATATAAGTGAGCGGAAATTACGCCGTTTTGAATATTATGCTAAGCTATTAAAAACTATATACTTTGCATGTTTTAGCTTCGGATTGATGGATCTTTGGATGATTTCTGTTTTTGGATTGCACCCACAATCTCCGAAATGATTAGTACTCGACTAATATGTGTCGTTCCGTATCGAACACCTACTATGGTAGATGAGATTTTTAATGAGAAGATACTACATTCAAGATGATGATGAGAATGAAAGTTAGTCCCACATGAACAAAACACGGAGGTGGTCATGGACTTATATGTAGCATCCTCCCTTACCATTCAAGACACATTTTAAATTCATACGAGTCATATGAGCCTAAAGCGAACAATATCTTGAATAGATCAAAAGTGTTACATAAGATATCAAAGCCTGATTTACATCAGAAATGAAGGCTCTATTTTATGTTCACAAGTTTCTGGAGAGCTTTTATAATTGGGTGATGTGTGGTAGTTGTCAATGCTTGGAGTAGGGGCCTGTCACAAAACAACAGTTCAATTTATCAAGTTGTACATCTCTGGAGTTTGAGTGCTCCTCTTGACAGGAGACAATCAAATTTCGTGGACTTGACATCTTTGAGATGTATGGGGACATACAACTCAACCAAAGATTAAAAAAAAAGGAAAGCACGATTCCATTTTATCCAGAAGAATTACTTAAATCCAAACTTAAATCAAGTTTACATCAAACTCGAATTACTTTAATGATGGTTTAAAATTTAATTATGAGATATCATCATTCTATATCCAACGGGCTATGTATGACCCAAGATCTTATGTTCATGATTATCTTGGGTTTATTATAAATGAACCATCCTTGGTAGAAAAATAATTCTAGCAAGTATCAAGAAAAAAACAAATGCTCATTTAGTATATTCAACATGAAAGAAAATGTGATTTGTGAATGCAACAATATGTTCACTTTGCATCCTCATGACGATCATTTCGCTGATGATACACAATTTGTCTGTTGAGATGCTACAAGTACAAAGAATTTGATGGAATCAGAAAAAAAAACCTAATCTGATTGATTTGAGAAGGAGATTCAAACAACTGACAAAAGTATAATGATGAATCAAGAAAATGAGGACTCTAAACATCAGTTGACGATTAGGACTATGAAAACTACAAGCAATACATAGTTACATACCAATAACAACATAATGATGACATGCAAGATGCCCCCATTAATATGACAATTGACAATAATGTCGAAAAGGCATAATGAAAAATTGCCAAATTGAATAGCTATGTTTGGAAGGTACTTCTTTAGATGTAAATATGGTATAAGTAGGGTTTACTAGCACCAGTAAGTACAAGATCAATAGTGGAGCTGACTCGATCAATAGTGATATGATTCCGGACACATAAGAAGCTGACTTGTTAGCACCAGTAAGTGCAAGACTTCCAAGATAATGATAGAAGGATAAAAAAAAATACAGTAATCATCAAACACAATTTAAGCACACAACTGTATGATGTTACCCGACTTTTTATGATCGGCATGAGACTTCCAAGATAATGATCGATCTTGAACTTCTGCTGTTCTTTTTCTTTTCTGTTCATTGAATCCTACAAGAATGCTACTGGAGAACAGAAGTTATTAGAGTCAAATCACTGATAAAGCAGGAAATTGGTACAAAATTATCAAAAATCAAGAAAGCAAATTTCTCCCTTGCCCAATTTTCCTCCACATCCTGATAATATAGGATTCTTCGGTTAACAAAGCTACTAAAAAAGGATTAAAGATTAAATAGAGAGCTGGTCCTTGCCATAAGTCAAAAATTCAAATTAAAATACTCTCGAGACAATGCATTTAAGCATTATTTATTTTACATGTATATCATGAGTGCCTATATGCACTGTTGCTACCCATATCATTCAATAACTCTCACTAATCAGCAGCGGTAACGATCCTTTAGACTAGTAAGACAATGTGGCATAAAAATACCGAGTTTCAAACTTGAAAATAGCCTTTGTCCAACCCTGCACCCAAATAGTACATATATGTGGTAGTACAAGACATGTAATACTTGTACATGATTCTTACCAGCAGACTCATGGTAATAAAAGGTTATGCGTATTTGGAGATAATCCAGTGGACCAAGGAAGATATAGAGATCCAATTATCAATCATGAGGTACTTAAGTCATGGTGGCTCATGTGTTGTTAGAAAAGGCAGCATTCCAGCACAATAACTAAGTATGCAAAAGTTAATACTATCTCAGGATGTTTGATGAGTATGAATATAGAAGACCAAACGTTTAACTAAACTATTATCAAATCACAATAAGGCTAAAATTCACGGTATATACATATTTATTGAATTGACAAGATATTTACAAAGTTCAATGACAAAAACTTTAAAACTATACTTTCTTCACATGTCAAGATTCTCCAAGCTATGTTATATGATTGACAATACAACTCTAAAGTGGTGTAAAGGACAAAATAAGAGTGAATTTTTTTTCTATCACAACCTTAACAGATAGCAGAAGGAAGCAAAGTGTTCATCATCCATCACATCACCACATTAGCAACCAAGTGAAGAATTTTGCATCTGAGCTGCTACAAAAAGATCCCCGAAGCCTTTCGAAATCATACCTAGGCATGCGGCTAGTCCATTGACGAACCACTGGAGCCATCTGTCCTCCGAACTCTCCAATTCTCGTACTCCGGATTATCAGTGGGGAACTCGTAACGACACATGGGACATGTATTCCTCAATCTAAGCCATGGCAAGATGCAATCTCCATGGAAACGGTGGGAGCAAGGAAGCCTCTTCACCTTCTCCTCTAGGGAAATCTCATCTTTACATACTGCACAAAGTGTGTTACC
Organism: Pontederia paniculata; assembly: GCA_001647135.1. Classification (NCBI taxonomy): domain Eukaryota; kingdom Viridiplantae; phylum Streptophyta; class Magnoliopsida; order Commelinales; family Pontederiaceae; genus Pontederia; species Pontederia paniculata. The sequence continues at coordinate 8,352 of LTAE01001294.1, read as the reverse complement.
GTTCGCCACATCCTCTTCGGTAATGGTCACCGACGGCAGGCTCTCGAGAACCGATCTTGCCGCAGGAGGGCTGCCATTGATTGGGCTGACATGCTCCAAGAACTGGCCAAACAAGACCTCGTAGTCGGACGCGTTGCCCGGATCCTCCTCCATGTAAGCTGCTTCGACATCATCGATATCCGTCATTAGGCCCGGGCCTCCATCACCACCAGCAGCATCAGAATCATCACCTCCTCTCATCGCCAAAAGGAACTCCCGATCCCAAGTCCTGAGCGGTCGACCGCCGTAGCCAACGTCGTCTTCATCGATCTCGGAGTCATCCAACTCCTCTGCGTGTCCAGACCCGTCGTATTCATCTTCCTCAACAGCTCCCACCAGGTCGAGACGCCCGTCGAGCTCCTCCCAATCGAACTCCTCCACCACCATCTCCTCCTCTCCGCGGCCCTCCTCCCCGATCCGGAGCGAGTCCCAACGAAGAGACGTTCCGAGATCATCGCCCTCGTCTCCGACCGCCGAATCGATCTCAGGGCCAGCAACCCCCTCGTCCTCCAGGTCGGAGTCCGAATCGAAGCCCACGATCCGCAAACCCTCTCCGACCGGGGAATCCGGGAGGCCGTTAGCGCCCTCGCCGTCGTAGGCATCAAACGCCACGTCCAGTCCGAAGTAGTCGGAGCCCGCCCCGTCGGCGTCCTCGAAGAGCTGGAAATCGGGGGTCTCAGTCTCCAGGATATCGCCAACGACGGAACCCAAGTATCTGGCGTCGTCTTCTCCGTCGTCGGAAGCCGCTGCGTCGGAGAAAGACCAGAAGGCAGGGGACAAAGCGTCTAGGGTTTCACGGAATCCTTCGTCCTCTCCGTCTTCGTCGTAGGTGCCGGCGATCGCTTCTTCGAAATCGACCTCGCCGTCGCCGTCGACGCCGTCGTCGCCGAGAGGGTGGAAGAAGAGTTCGGCGTCCTTCGCCATTGAAATCGACCGGTCGCCGGAGAAACAAATCCAAACGGGCAAAGCGGAAGGGAAAAAATGGGGTGCTAATATATACCTAATGGATGGACGGCTCAGATGGCATGTAGGAGGAGATGCCACGTGGGAGGCAGCCATTTGACCGAATAAGATTATTCAGTTATTTTTTCTTGTTTTCACAGTTAAAAAATATATCTATTATTGTTAATTTAATTAAAGAATACCAAAATTATATAATATTGTGTATTTGTGGCTTTTAATTCGATTTGTTTATTTTCTACATTTCCTTACTTTAGTTCGAATATTTAATCGTAAATTATTATTATATGAGAAAAAAAGATTTTTTTTAATGTTCAAATTAAGTTTCAATTACTTTACATAAAACGTATTTTATTAATGAATTCAGAATTTATGTTAAAATTATACTCCAGATATTCCAATTTCAACTTTTACTCATAATTTTTTACACGCTTTTATTATTTAAGTACTAAACTCAAGAATTTCTTTTATAATAGAAAATAGAAAAAAAATAAAGGTGCTACTTATGATATTACCTATTTAACTAGGTAGCACCTCTATTAAATCTTAGAAAATATATTGAACTCAACAAAATATATAGTAAAGTTGGTCAATTGACTTTGCAGTTTATTTCAGGAAAAAATATTTTACAAAAAGATGCTTTAAGATAACCTCTGGCTGTAAGGAGAGAAATGGTCAACACTGAACTCGACTTTTGCATTGATTCAGGTCATCGATTATAATTACAGGATATTCCAAAAGAAAAGTCTTAAAAAATCTAAAGTGCAAGGGAAGCCACAACCTTAGCAGCATCAAGTCATCAACCATAGGTTAAGGACAGTTGAGATATTGCCTGAAAAATCCAAACCTTGTCTCTTAAGCTTTCACTCTCTTGTTTGTTGCAGCTCTCTCATCCTTTTCCTGATCAGCTTTCTTCATTTTTCTTATAGAGTCGAGAAGAGAAGATTTCTCTTCGCTCTTTGTTGTTTTGGCGAATGGATTTGCAGGTTTTCGGCATTGTTTCGCATCGGCCGGACTCTCTGAATTGTTATCAGATGTGTTCATGTTCACATCTTTGTTTGTGCTTTCTGTCATACCACAAATGGCACCAGGTTCCCTTCCCTCTTTAGCTCTATCTTCGTCTTTCTGCTTTGCAAAAGGAATTCTTGGCTGTTTTGTATGATCAGCTCGAAGCTTTAGAGCTTCATCGCATGTGAGACTTCTTTTTGATCCAGCAATCTTCGCTGTTTCTTCGGTCTTCTCTTTGTTTGAGAAGAGTGGTTGAGGCATTGGTGCTGCAGGTTGGACGGTTCTGCTGATGTCTGATGAAGAAGATGGTTTAAGAAGTGGTACATCATTTGTCATGGTAGTGGTGGAGATCACACTTGGAACCACAGCTTTTACTTTAGATGCATTCAACAATCTCTCCTGAAAATCAGAGCTAATCTCAGAAACTTGCCAAGATGGAGAGAAGACATGCCCAGGAGACAGTCATGGTGTTTACCTCCAGTAGGCTGTTAAACCGTTCTGCCAGCATGGGAAGCTTCAGTGCAGTAACAAGCTTTATCGCACCCTTGACCGACTTCTCCAAAGAAAGCATTTTAGCCAGCTCAGTAGCCCTGATGAGCTTGTCACCTAACACAGCCATTAGAACAAGTAAATATCAGCACATTGACAGGCTTTATCATAGTAGAGCTCCAAATAGTGAACTTTCTGAGCTTACCATAGCAGCAACTAGCAATAAGCCTCAAGATGCACCGATCAATGGCAGCTTCGGTGTTGAAGGCTTCATCCTCGAGTGCATCAGTATCCTGACCAGCTGCGGCAAGCGCACCAATTTTGTTTTGGACCTGATGTTTGAGGACATGCAACAGTCGGCAAAATACAACCTATACAACTTGAATTGCCATAAGAGAAGATGAGCTAACCTGTGAAAGATACAAGTTATTCTTTATGAATTCATTTTCAAGATCACCAGCACCAAGGTCGGAAGAGGCTAAAGGAAATGAATGGTTGAATAGCTCAAGCACAGGCCTGGGTGCCACCTAGTGTAAAAAAAACAAATGTGAGTAACATGTGGAACTTTCATAAGAAAAATGAGGTAGGCAAGAACTCTTACCATTGGGTATGATTCAGGAGTCTTGCATACAATACAAAACACCTTGCTGGCATTCAAACCAACTAGCCAGTGGTTTTCCTCATCAGATTTTTTTGCCTTGGCAGCACTGCATTTAATTATAGCATAGTTTATGAAACATGAGAACCCAGACTGCATCCACCTCCAGTTTGATGACAGGAATGATATTGCATTATGTAGTCAAATTTCAAAGCAGATAAAAAATACCTGAAAACTGGAAGCCAACTGCCCCCAAATTGGTGACAGAACACTCTCAGCACTCCCTACAAAGTAATTAAAAAACATGAGTTCTTATTACGAAGAAATAATATAAGGACACAAAGGACAAATTTGACATTGGCCAACCATTGAATCGTACGAACTTAGTTGGCCTTCCTCGGTAAATCCAAACCATGTTAAACAAGAAGCAGGACTTAGTGGAAGACGGCATTCAACAAGCTGGGTTCCCTCTAATATATTGAGCACTTTAACGTTCAACATCTGCAATGGAAACAATATTATAACATGGTCAACAATATACGTTAAATGTTTATTCTCTCAGACAAAGCAATTAAATAGAAAAAAATGATAGAAGATGCTGAAGACACAAATAATGGAAGAATTGATCATCATTTTTTGCCATTTTTTGGGTGATTATTTTTTTTTCATGTTTTACATTAACCAAGAAGTGAACATGGGAAAATCATTTTTCTCAAGCGCATTTCACATCATATTAGTAGACATTAATTAATGCTTCTGTGTTGGATTGTTAGTCCAACCTGATTCAGTAATGAGAAATGACATAACAAACCTGATCCCCTGAAGGAAGACACTCTGAAGCATGAGTGACTATCGCCAACTGATCTTTATAACCAGCTGCAGTTACCACTGGTCCATGGAGACAAAGGATATGTCTCTGCAGTGATAAATTGAAATGATCAGATTTCATAAGTCAGAGCAGTGGTAACGATGAACTAGGAAAGCAAAATTCTTGTTGAGACAACCAATAATTCAGGAGCAATGTTCAGATACTATGGAGCACTACAACCTGGATGTGAAATTTTGATGAATCGCAATAGTTATCATGAACCTCTGGCAATATTCAGAAAAGAACATTCATCTCTTTCAACCGCGTGTGCAACTGATAGTTTCAATAAGAAATCAAAAGAAACTCCCCATGGGAAACCCAAAAAAGGCATAGTCCACTAGAAATATGCAGATCCACAATGATCATTAATTTGAAGTCATAAATCTATCATTATAACCATGAAATGATATGTTTCATTAAACTCACTTCAGTAGTGATTTAAATCAGAAAACACAAAGGCAGTACCTAAGACAATCAGAAAACGTGATGAATAGTCAAATTGATATTAACCCCATAATCAATGACCACTTGAAGACACAAACCTGCAAGCCACCTTCTGTGAAAATGCGAAGAAAATTAAGACTTGTAACCGCAGCTACCCAACCAGTACCTAAAGCCACGGTCTTCACTTCCTCTCCTTCAAACCGCATTGACCACTAATGGCACATTAGATGGTAAATTAGTGAGAAAAAGCTCAACCATTTCACTAAAGTTTCAGTGTCAATTTGGCAGCAGACAAAATAATCATTACCTCGCTGTTATTAGCCCAGCTACTGAAGGGACGATACATTAGAGTGCTCATGTTCTTTTCACCTTTGCAAGGATTTGCAAAGACACCACCATTTTCACTTAGAGCGGCCATTGTGAAACCAAAATAGTCAGTCATAGCAGGAACTCTAGGACCTCTTCCAGTGTCATGAAAATCAACCTGTAAAAGAGATCGATGAGTTACTTTTACAGAAAGATCATCATTACATAGGGTTGCAACACATGAAGCTAAATATATAGGTAACTTTTACACATTGTTAAACTATCCAAGATGTGCATCTTAAGTCCATAGTACAATGGAAAACAATTTAATATAAACAATAGATATTAAAGAATCTGCATCACCTCTATGTGGGAGTAACCCTCATTTTCAAATGTAGTGATACTTCCAAGCATGTTGTAGACAAGAAAACAGCGTTTTCCAGCCTGTGCAGGAGTAGATCCTGGCTGAAAGGCGCTCTGCATCTTTGATCTTGAAAATCCTGAAGAATCCTCTTTCAGGGACCCAACATGCTTATGGCTCCTAGTTGAGGTTCTCTTACGTGATTCAATCTGACGCAACAAGCCATCCTCTCCCTCGCTCTCTTCATTAGAGTTCTCAGGAGCTACATATGATTTTCTTAATCGTTTGCGACTGCTAGGAGCTGATTCACCATTAGACTCTTCATATACACCTTCCAAACTTCCAGAGTTACTTGGACTTTCCCCATCCTCATCAAATAAAAGAAGACCATTTTTGTTCCTGGTCTGTAGGTCCACAACACCATCCGTTGGTGACTTCATGGATGGAGGAACCGGAGATTCCCAGATGCCAATCTTGCCCATAACGTCAGTGACTGCCAAGGCATTCCCATTTGGTCTCCAAACCAAAGAACACACTCTATCCTCAAATTTTTGGCGCTCAATATCTTGTCTGAGATCCACATCCCATATCAAAACCTGCTTGTCCAACCCAGATGTTGCAATGTATTTGCCATTAGGAGACCAAGACAAAAAGCAAACAGATTTTTCATGGTCTCCTTTCAAAGTAAATAATTTTTCAGCTGTATCCCTATCATACATTACTACATCATTTTTCAAACCTGGAACTGCCAATAAATCACCATTAGGACTCCAGCTCAACATGTTTATCAATGACGAATCTGAATCACAATTAGGAGCAACAGCCCTCAGCGTATGCAGCTGCTGTCCTGAAGACAACTCCCAGAATATAACAGTACCAAATGCATCCACAGATGCCAAATACTCGTTAATCGGATCAAAAGCTAAACCAGTCACAGACCCCTTATGCCCCTTGAGCACCTTAGAGATCGTGGAGTCAATGGTTGCAATAAGTTTGATGCCATCATCATCACCTGCAGCAGCCAACAGGCTTCCGGATTTGTTGAAAGCAAGGGATCTGATCGGCAAAGTGAATCTTGTGACATTGCTTTGGAATTCTCCATCTAAACAAAAAAAAGGAAACAGAAAGAAAAACGGTCATGCAAGTTCAGTACAATGCTTGAAAAATTAACCAAACTTCGCATTTGGTACAAAAAAAAAACAAATCTAGTACCCCAAACCACAAATTTCTGTTTTCCACAAAACAATGCTAAAACAGATGCATCCAGCAGATCGAGGTTAGTAAAGCTCACAGAGGAACAAACGATCTCGCATCACTGGTACTAAATTCACTACTAAAAGCCGTCAAAATCCCTACTTGTTTACAGAACCCTATAACACATCATTAATCGTATAACACCAACAAAAATCGACGGCAAGTGCATAGAACAGTGATGCTAAGCACATGGAAAAGAGACATTTTTCGATCTTACGCCATTTTGCAACATAAACTATATTTTTTAAACCAAGAATAAATCGATCTTTCTTAAACAAACACTATCATCCGAATGGAACAATGTTGAGTACGAAGTATGATAACCTAATTTTAATTATAAACTACCATCAGAAGCACTATTATACACGTCTTCGACCAATTCCTCCCACAGATCCGAGCCGCAATAGAAAGAGTTAAGACGAGGTGGAGGGACGCGTCTTACTGGGAAAGGAATAGAGCTTGACAGAGTGGTCAATCGAGCAGGAGGCGAGCGACGCGAAGTCAGGGCTGAGAGCGAGGGCCGTGACGCCGTCCCTGTGATGGCGGAGCTCCTTCAACGCAGGCTTCGAGAGCTGTGAGGCGTCGTGGATGGAAACGGCCGGATCGGCCGACGACGACGTGACGAGATGCTTCCCTTCGCCGTCCCAAAGGACGGAGCACACCGCCGGCGATCCGGTGCCCTTGTGCGCCTCGCGAAGCTTCAAAGATCGGACCTTCATGGCGGCTTCGTCCTCTGCCTCGTCCTCCAATTGGGAATTTTAGGTTTCGATTTGGGCACGGAATGTTTTGGCGGGAGATAAATAGAGTAGGATTATTTTGGCGGGAACACAACTTGTGACAATTTCGCGGGAAATGAACACCATTTGGAACAGAATATGATGGAATAAAAAAATGTTTTTTTTTTACATTTTATTATCTTGAGCTTGGATGAAAAATGGCTTTTACTATATATTAAATTGATAAAAAAAATCTTATAAAAATTTGATAATAAAATAGAAAAATATTAAAAAAACTTTACTGAGGAGATATTTTTAGAGTTACATTATTACACATTAAAAAACATTATTGTCACTCTATTTTATTGTTTTTGGTCATTTTTTGCTTTTATATAATGAAATAGAATGATAAATAGTGTTAAAGATTTTCATATATTTATCCTGTCAACTTTTTTCATTGGTAGCAAATTAAATTAAAGCAAAGACATTGCAACCTTATGCACACAAGGTAACAAGGACTCGTCTGCATTTTCTTTTTTAGTTATCATCAAACTTGTTAAAATTCTAAATGCCATTTTGCCATTGTTAGTTGAGACTTCAATTGTGCTTGGAAAAATTTTGATGAATGGAATAAAAAAAATCCATGGCTCGAACTTAAATGGAATATAACTATAATACCCCAAATCCCCATCACAATAAATGGACGACCTAAATTAAAAGATGGTTAAATAAGAGTTTGAGTCCAATTAAAAGTCCATTAAAACCCTAATCCCTCCCCTATATAAACCTTAACCACAAAAAAATAATTTTTCTAAACCTAAAATTTTGCAGCTCTCCCCTCTCTTCTCCCTTTCTCTCCTTTCTTTTCTCAAACTTCAACCTCGGGATTGGTGTCAGGAGGAGGTGACATAGAGGACAACGCACGGAACAAGAGAGAGAATCCAAGGCGTGAAACATATAGAAGATAATTACAAGTTATGTAATTATGATCATAATTAAGATTATGTAACATTGAATCCCTTTGGAATAGGTTTTCGGGTTAGATTAATGCATGCTAGGTTTTATTATGATATTATGACGAATTTAGATGATAATAACATGCCTAGAGATTCTGATTTTTTAATCCCCATGATGAATAAATGATGTTTATGCCCTAGGAAGGATTTTCTCTTCACTACAAGAATTCAGCCATTTAGCGGCCAAATTTAGCGGGTAATTTTTTGTCCGCTAAATAACCGTTATTTTCGGACATTTGCGAGTAAATAGCGGTGAAATTTGTTAGCGCAATTTTTTTAAAAAAATTCTTTTT
>LTAE01001293.1:42850-56196 GCA_001647135.1 Pontederia paniculata | reverse complement strand
GAGTACTCCTCCTTTTAGTATTTTATTTTAGTTTTTGATAAAGGATAAAAGTAATGAGAACTATTCTTAAAAGCGCTTGATGTTTGTGTGAATATTCACACCGTGTAAATCTAAATATTCATAATTTAATTTTAAATATGTGGTTGTATCATTCACTTTGATAAAAAAATATTTTTTTAAAAAAAGTTCAGTCTCGTACGAACAAAGTGTACCATTGTTCCAACAAGACGCTACATTTGATCACAAGGCTAACACTAGTTTGACCTTGTTCACTTGGAAACCAATCAAGATATATATAATTAATAAGCCGTGTGCTGCGTCCTGTATAATCCCACTAAACAAACATATTCCATAGAAATTAAGCAAACACTTAATCCACCGGTTGAAGCCATTCCTTGCATCAAATGCCAAATCTTAACTTGAACTCCGACGGCAACAAACACAGGCAGCAATCTATCATCGCTTGATCATTCCATGACCCATCTAATTATATATATAAACTCCATCGAACTACTCGTTCAGCTCATTCAAAAACAAGTCATACAAGAAGCCAACAAGAGTAAAAATGGCCTTGTCAACAACATTTGGTGCCATATCAATCCTATTGTTGTATGTGATATCTTTGGACAAGGCAATCACCCGTTGCGTCGCCGCGGGCAACAGCTCCACCACAAATGACCTCTCGCCGGACGACGCCAATCCGGACCGCCTCAGCCCCGCGACCGTCATGTCACAGTTCGTGACGGCCCACAACGCAGCGAGGCTGGCAGTGGGCGTGCCGGCAGTGTCATGGGACTCGAAGCTCGCCAAGTTTGCCAAGGCGTACGCGCAGCAGCGGCGGGGTGACTGCAAGCTGGTGCACTCGCCAGGGTACGCGTACGGGGAGAACATATTTTGGGGGCAGGGGAGGAGATGGAGCGTGTCGGACGCAGTGCAGGCGTGGGTGGACGAGAAGAAGTGGTACGACTACAACACCAACTCGTGCTCGGGGGAGGAGTGCAGCCACTACACGCAGGTCGTGTGGCGCAACACGTAGAAGATTGGATGCGCCAAGATCATTTGCAAGAGCGGCGACACCTTCATCGTCTGCGAGTACTACCCGCCAGGGAACTACGTGGGAGCTCGGCCTTACATCATAAAACCATCACCATGAGTTAATGAGGACTCTTCTATCCGCACACTATATACCACCATGCTTATTGTTGGCTTATCTTTGGATGTTGTATATGATTATCTATGTGAAAGAAATCATTGATGTGCATCTGCATGATTGGGGTGTAGTATCAGTTCACCCCATAAGCAAGTTATTTATATGTAGATGCATATATTTCTCAGGTTTAACCTGAAGAATATATATACTCATTAGGCAACTTTTGTTATAATTGAAGGTTCAAAGCATCATCCATGAATTCTTTTTCTGTGTGTGTGTGATAGAGAAAGGGAGAGAGAATACGTTTAAGATTGCAAACTACAAATAAACGAGGGGGTATAAATACGAGAAACTCAGAGGAAGAGTGAAATGAAGTTCCAGTGTCCGCATAATGCTACAGCGTAGATCTAAATAAACAATTGCCTCTGGTGATACTACTAGCGGCCCCAGGATACAAGGGCAACAACAAAGAACAATTATGAAATAAGAAAAACTGGCAAAACCTTTTAGGAAAAATCGCAGTATGAATATGGGAATTAGCATCAAGTAGAATATCACTAACTGCCACCTTTCTGTTTGAGCGTGATCTTGTCCCCTAAACTGAGGGCGATTCCCTGTGTTTTGCTTCTAATCCGAATGTAACCACTCAGCTTTCCGTCGGTCTGTTTCTCAATACTGACATTGACTAGGGCATCCTCCCCAAAGACACTCTTTGCATAGAGATTAGCTGCAAGAAACCCACATTCTCCATCCAGTGCGGACCTGCGACCAAAAGAAATAAAGAATAAGAGAATAAAAATATCACAAGTGTCAGCATAAGTTATTGGCTATGTGCTGCTAAATCTCTTTGATGTTTGGTGATAGGCAATTAACACTGATAGAGTTACAAATTTCAGGACTTACGGAGGTGTAAGGCACTTCATGTTTGTTGACTTGATTATGTGATTCAGAAAGTCCTTTTCATCCTGAATTACAGTGTTAACTGCAACCTGTAGCAGAGAAACAGAAACAGTGCTCATTCGTGATAGTATACATATATCTTATGTGAATATAACAGGCAGCAAAATGATGGTCAGCATATAAAAAGAGCAAATATTACTCAAGATTGCATGGAGGTCTAAACACCTTTACTCAAAAATATTAAAATGATTCATTGCAGTGAATAATAATTAATCTTGAACCTAATAAAGAAGCAAAAACATATGGAAAGGAAGGATAACCTACATTTTTTGTTCATTCAGTGCACAGAGAAGTAAAAGTCAAATGCACAAGTTCAATGTCTCTTAAAGAGAAAGATGTACAAGTGTGAGAGAACCGAAAATAAAGAGAGAAAGGGACCACAAAAAAAGAATAATCACTCCATAGTCCGTACCTTAAAAAGGATTTTACATACTAAGGTAGTAATTTATGGCATAAAAAAAGGGAGGATGGTGCAATTAGTAAAGTGCCCTAAGCAACTTTTCCTCCTCTAATACTCTATCATGTGTATTGTTTAATACAATCAAGCTTACAAGTTCCCCTATACTATACACAGATAATTATTATTGACATACCTATAGCCAATTAAAAATACAAAAACAATGGTGACACATTAATTTATATGAATGTAGAAAATATATCTTGTTTTCCCACTCAAATTCAGCCCACATATTTCTAAAAGTGAAATCAGCGCATGTAGCAGCAGAAATGTAGTCCATAAAAAAAGGGAGATGGTGCAAGTAGTAAAGTGCCCTAACCAACTTTTGCTCCTCTAATATTCTATCATGTGTATTGTTTAATACAATCAAGCTTATAAGTTTCCATATGCTATACACAGATAATTATAACTGGCATACCTATAGCCAATTAAAAAGACAAAACAATGGTGATACATTAATTAATAGGAATGTAGAAAATATACCTTGTTTTCCCACTCAAATTCAGCCCACATATTTCTAAAAGTGACATCAGCGCATGTAGCAGGAGAAATGTAGTCCATGATGTCAATGTGGATATCATTCAGGACAACAACAGTTCTCTCTAGCACATTTGAAGTCTCATAGACAATGTTCCCAAAAATTACTCCAGTTTCAGTTGAAGAGACCTTAATATTAGCACGGACTTGCTTGCTTGACTCTGGAGCTAGTGTATAGTTTTGTGGACGATCTACAAGTTTGAGGTCTCCCATAGTTGCTAATTCTAAACATAAGTTCTGAAGAGTTTCCTTTGTTCGATTAATCACTGTAACATCAAGGACAATATCATAGTGATGGACTGTCACATATGCTTCAGCATACACGGGATCACTAAATCCTGTCAATTGAAGAATGCGATTCAACTTATTCGCATCATCACCATCCTTCATGAACTCTCCAGTTGCACGTTTTAGATCATCTTGAACTTCATCTTCCAGCTCAAGCTGACTCATACCCTGCCGACAGAAATAACTAATGGACTTAAAAATGGCAATTTCATAAACAGTGCATGAATTGAGTAGTTGTTCTTATGATGCAACAATGACTAGCAAAGAAAACAAATATGAAAAGATAAAATCACTGTATATAAGATATAGTACACAAACAGATAAAAGTAGGACCACAACACAGGTGATTTCATATCTACAATCATATTCGTCCTCTTTTTATTGAGATCTTTAATGACTTTAAACATCTGTTCCTAGGAAAAGTTTTGGTACTGGTTCTACAGCAATTCCAATTCATGAGTACCAGTCCTAATTCAGTCATAATTTGGAGGAATAGCTAATTTATTTAGATAAGCTTTGAAAAAATATAAAATTGGTAAAATGATGACAGATTCTTAAAGAAGAAAATTTCATCATGAGTTTATGATTCTGAAATTTCCTAGAGGAATAAAATTTGTTTGCAGGTTCTTAAAGAAGAAAACATACTATATTGAACAGTTCTACAAATAGTGTCCCTAAAAAGAAAGAAAATTCTACAAATAGTGTCTTTTGGGGCTGAAGAAAAAGGAGTCTACATTATACTACTATGAAAGATTGCACACAGGTGAAACAAATTGTTCTTCAACTGCTGCATCGTCTTTCTCTACTCTCATCTATTCACTTCTCCAAATTTGCTACATAATAACTAGATATCTTAATACTACTAACATGACTGAAATAAAAAATGCCGATCTTTTCTTATTCAACAACAGAAAAATAGTCAAGTTACAAGACATGATTAAACTCAGGATGGGTATGCGTTAGCAACTATAAAATAAAACAAAGTAACATGACAACTTTCTTGCTTTCTCTGAGAGAGAGGAGAGGTGATGTTGCTATATGACAATTTTGATGCGAGTAGGAATGGTGATCTGATGTTTATGCATATTTCTGAACAACCAAGCATAAGAAAGATGATTCCGGAAGGTGATAATGTGTTGATATAAATTATTCCAAATCAAAAGGTACCTCGAAATCATTGGTAAATGCAAAATGCCTTTGTATAAAAGTTAGAAGCAAAAAAATTGTTCATGGGATTGGTCACAATCACATTACTATTGGCCGTAAGGGAAGAATCAAAGATCATAAAATTTACAAACAACACAGCATAATGAGAATGGAGCAAACAACTTTTACGTGTGCAAGAAAAAGTGGCTGCAATATAAAAGAAATTGATAATATGTACCTTCCGACTCTTCAAGTGATAGAAATCTATAAGATCATCAGGTTGTGCATGAGATACGTGGGCCTTTGCCTTAATCTCTTCAGTTTCTCGGAACTGCTTCTCTGCTAGCATCTTTGCGAAACTTTGACGGCAAGACTGCAGCCATACTTTTCTAACTTCATTACCAGTGTTACACAGCAACCTTATGCAGAGAAGGATTCTTTCATAAGAATCGTTATCAATTGGATGAGGAAGAAATGAAGATTGTCCTAACTGCAGCATGGAAACCATGATCAATAAGGCCCCAGTGCATCCCTTATTTGCTTCAGCCTTTGATGGTTGGACTTCCTCGAGTCTCAAAACCAATTTAGCCAATGTGGTAGCCACAACTGCTCCCAAGAAGAAGTCACCAGAAAGAATTAAAGACCTCAAATTTCCAGGCAAAGCCAATGATCCAGAAAGAACTGCTGGGGCAGAAAAAGCATTTTCCGATGCAGCACTTTGTGTAGCATAAGTTCCATCAGCCAGAACCACAGGCCTCCGTGAAGAAACTGTAATAGAAGAATTGACTGGTTGCGACTGCTTTGAGGAATCTGCTGCCTCACCCTCCTCAGTAGCAGTGTAGAAGGGGAGATCTCCAAGGCACTGCTTGATTGTAGCAATAGCACTCTCCACTTCAGAAAGAGAAAGGCAGTACTCACCAATAATCCATAGAGCACATGAGCAAACCCTTGCAGCACGAATCTGATAAAATGTGTCAAGCAGCCTTGTGATGATAGAAACCCTGAGCTTCGGGTTGGTCTCAATAATTTCTCTCACAAAAAGAATAACATCGATAGCAGAAGCCACATTGCTGTCCCCAAGGAAATCCATTAAGAGATGAACAACCGTGCTAGCCACCTCAGGGAACTTGACTGCACAAGTGTGAATAGCTTGCACCAGCATTTGCCGATACTCCCCATTCTTCTCAAGCTCGGTGCTCTGGGTCTTGACGACCTCCTTCTTGAGGGTGAGCACTACCTCGTCAATGTTCCGTGGCGTGATCAGCTCAAGGGCAATGTCCAATGTCTTGCGCCTGATGTCAAGATTCGGGCTTGACAGTGCCCTGAGCACATCCATGATCATCTCCACCATGACCTCCCGGTGGGCTGACATGAGCTCATTAAGGCGGTCGAGCACAATGAGCTTGACATTGTTGTCACTCTGCGAAAGGAGGAGCTGGCAATAGGTAGCAGCAGCCTTGCGGATGGCTGAAGGGGCAGATGACAGGGATACCACCGTCCCAGCGCACTCATAGATCACAGCAGCAGAGGGGGAATCAAGGAGGGATACTATGATCTTAATGTACTTTCCCTTCTCAGCAGGGTTGGTGCGGCAGACCTTGCGGATGAGGTCGAGCACGGCCATCTGAAGAAGGTCCCCCCACTCGAGCACCTGGTCGGCATGAGAAAGGAGATAATTCACTGCACGGTCTTGGGCGCAGGCTGCAAGCATGAGGAAGGCATTGCGGCGGGCCGAGAGGTCCTGCTCAGAGGCGAGGGCCTTCTCAACAACCTCCGGGGCGTCAGGGAGGAGCTGCTCGCCGCCCTGTGGGAGGCGATACATGGCCGATATGGCTTGGAGGGCGTGGCGGCGGATGAAGGGGTGACGGTGCTCGAGATTCGCGAGAACGGAGGGCACGTGAGCGGCTCGAGGATCTCCGGCTCGGACAGGCGGCAGAGGAAGCGAAGGGTGACGCCTCGGATGTACTCATTGGGGTGCTGCAGGTTGTTGCGGAGGTTCTGGCAAATGAGGATCATCTCCGGGAGGACGCGGCCGGTGCGAGCGTCGGTCTTGTCGATGATCTCAAGATAGAGCAAGAGGAGCTTCTGCACGGTGTGGTCCTCCGACGGCAGCACGTACCGGACGATGGTGATGAACAACTGCGGCAGCGTCTCGCCGTTGAGCAGCAGCATGACGGCCTTCTTCATCGCGTCGATCTTGGCCTCCACGTCGTTTCCCTCGAGCGCCTCTTTGATCTCGTTCGCCATCGCCGGCGAACTCTTGTCGAAGTGGACCAACAGCGTGCACGACTTCTCCATCGTTCCCCCACCCACTCTCCCTTGCCCTCGAAACCTTAGATCTGGATCAGATCGCCGCAGATCCGGCGGCAGAAACGACGGCAAGTAACGAAAATAAAAAAATTCAGGATTCAGATCGATCCGAGCGGAACGACGACGAGGGATCCGAGGAAAGATTACCTTCGTCGTTCGTCGTCGGAGGAAATTGGGGGGAGATTTGCTCGCGCGCAGGGAATTCGAGGTAGCGGCGGCCGGCGGCGGTCGGCGGAGGCCGCGAGATCTGGTGAGGAATCGGAGTTGCGGAGGAGGAAGAGGAGGAGAGCGTTGGATCGGGAGGACACCTGCGTTTTAAGTTGGTCGCAGTAGTAACAGATTTGGACGAGACGACGGGGAGAGAGAAGACGACGAGGGGTTGGATTCGGGTGTTAAAACCGCGCGTCGCTATACGGGTCGAATTGATTTGAGGGTGTTAATGGATGTTGAGTCTGTACCCGTTAGTAGGCCTTTGGGGTTTGGGTTCAAGGATTAGGAAACCCATTGAAGTGGGCTTCTTTTGAGTGCCCAAGTTTTGTTTTCTTTTTGTTTTGGGCTTACAAGAGGCCCAAGTTTGTGGTATTTAATTTGGGCCTATAAATGTTGGCCGGGTAGATTTTATGGACCAGTACGTATGCATCATGGGAGAAGAAAAGATGTGCTTATTGTCAATCATAAAACTTCAAAGTTACTCCTTTTAAAATTATTTGGCTTTTTTTTACGTTAACTATTTTTATAATTTATAAAATATTATGTGAAAGGTAAAAGATAAAAAAAGTCATATTAATATTTGAGAAATAATATTAAAGATATTCATAAAGAAAATGGACTCGCAAATCCATTTTGTGGTGACATTTGGTATGGTCCAACAATTAACCTAATGAAAGAAAATTTTATCTGACAAATTTGATGATAGAAAATTATGAACATATTCCTAGTTGCCTTTTATTTCTATAATGCCTAACAAAATAAGAATAATACATCAATATTAAGTTATTTTTTTTCCTTTGTTCTTTGTTACGGTCCATCATCTTAGTTGACAGACAAATAAGTTCGCTGTATTAATCAAGTAACAATATTCCCTCGAACCCAAAATAAAAAAAAGCAAAAGACCATATCAATTACCTTATTAAAATGTTTAGAAACCAAGGAATTTAATAGGCAAAATAGGATTCTTGAGTAGTATCCAAAATGTACGACCGTGGTTATACATACTCAAGTACAATATGCAAGGTGTTCGTCGAGTTGGATCAACTCGATGATTCGAACCAATCTAATTTTAATTGACTCGAATCATATCGTCGATCAGGTCGAATCCGAATCGATCTGATCATAAATATAATTCAATGAATCGAATACGAATTTTATTTTTTTTAAAATTCGATTAATTCAACTCAATCTGATGATCCAAACTTTTATATTATTTTAATTAAATTTGAGCGTTGTTCTTATAAAAAATTTATATTACTTTAAAATAAAAATATACTAAAAATTTATATACTTGAAAAGTATTACAAACCTTTAAAAATATATATTTATTTTTTAAAAATTATGATTAATATAAAAAAGTAAAGTATAAAATATGAATAAATTAATCGGGTACCTGATTATTCGACCCTATTCAACCCAACACAACAGATATCGAATTTGATCGTATTCGATGACTAATTTATCATCAATTTGATTCAACCTAATTTGATCAAAATTAATTATATTTAATCGAATTTGGAATCTGGTCAGATCAAATCTGATCCGTGAACATCTCTAACGAGATGAATCCTTAAAATTGAGTGTAAATTTATTTACTAAATTAATAGGAATATCAAACAGAGTAGTAAGCTAAGAATAAATAAAATTTCGAACCAAAGTTTCAACCTTTTTTTTAAATAAAATGATGTCCAAAAACTACGAGATATATAAATGGAAAAGGAATTGATTAAATAATTGTAAATCACGTGAAGCGAATATATCATATTTTTTGGATGGTCTTTTTTGTTATTTTTAAAATATTAATTTTATACTTAAGCTTTATTTTGCGTGTACTAGTGATTAATAACGAATATGATTAATGATTAAAGATTGACGATTAATGATAAAGAGTTAATTATTAAATTTAATAAAAATGTTTGACAAATATAGTGTTTGAATCAATTAATAAAATATAAAAATGATTAAAATGTATAAATAATTATTTAATAAATTTTATTGATATATGTTTCATAAATTTAATAATACCTTTTTTATTTTAACTATTTTATTAATAATAATAATAAATAGCTGATAAAATGATTTATAAATTAATAAAATAATAATAAAATAATAAAATAATCATGTAATATAAAATAATAAGTGTATCTAATATTAAAATATTTTGAGTGTATATTTGAAAATAAATTTTAATATGCTTGTCGTTATCTTAAATATTGATTTGTGAAGCGTTTTAAACAATGTTTTAAAACCCGACCCGGATATCGACCGGATAGCTCGACGGGTCAGGTCGGACCGGTCGGCCCGATCGAACCGGATGGTCGAACCGGATAATGATAAATTAATATAAAATATAAAATTAGGTATAAAATCATAATATATGAGCACATATTATTGATATAATAATATGATATTTTTTTGTTCTAATTCACAATTTGTAATAGTACTTAATTATCAAAAATAAATAATAAGATCATTATAAAATACTAATAATGACAAAGTAGATTATTTAGTTTTGAAAAAAAAACTAAACTTCTGGATTGATTATTTAAGATAATTATTAAATATTTTAAATTTATTCATCAATTTTTTTATTTAACGTAATTGTTTCAAATCTTACTTATATGACAAAGTAGATTATTTAGCTTTGAAAAATTAAACTAAACTTCTATGAAAAAAAATTTTTTTTTTGCCGGGTTGGTCAAACCCGTCGGGTTGAGCGGTTCAACCCGAGTTTTGACCGGGTTTGACCGGGTCAAAACGGGCCAATTGGTACCCCGGGTTTAGAGCGACCCATGGCCCGTTTTAGGCTCCGGACACCGGTCCGACCGGTCCGACCGGCCGGGCCGGGCCGGGTTTTACAACCCTGGTTTTAAAATATTGAGTTTCAATCGCTTGTCATTATTATTAATAATATTTATTAAATATCTTAAATAGTGTAGACTTGTAACACGCTATACACTATTATTGACACTATTTTAGATACGTGTCAAATAAAATTTTATACTATTAACTATGGTATTAAGAAGAGGAACAGTCTCCTCTCTAACTCCCAACCAAAAATTATTATTTTTGTCATCCATGCCCAACGCACAGCTCCAATATGCTTTCATATTCCATTTCTTTTGTGTTTTCTTTTTATTCTACAAGAACTGCGATCAACATGCTAAATTTTATTTAACTTTATTCTACCATGATGTAATCAACCGTCTCTTTTGGATTTTATTCTACAATGGCTTGAATATAAAACAAGTTGACGGATGTATTAATAAATGATTCTCCTTTTTATCATCTCGCATCAAATTAATATTGTTCGATTTTTCTATTACTATTTATTTATAATTCTATATAGGATTACTAATGTAACTAAATTAAATTTTATAAGTAAATCATTGTTTGATTAGTTTGTTATATTACTAACTTTTTAAATATTTGCTCAACCCGAATAAAGTAAAGGTTGAAGCATAACAATAATTAGAGTAAGAAATAAATCAAACAAAAAATTATTTTTCGTACTTCTAAAAAATAAGCATTAAATTTTATAAATAAAAATAAAGCATCGATCATTTTATTTATTTGAGTCAAACTAAATGCAACTTGTTGATCACACCATGGTAGAATTTAAAAAAAATGTAATTGAAGGCATCAATGGACTGTTCCTCTTCTCAATACTATTGTAGTATACTAAAAGCATAATCTCATTACAATATAAAAAAATAGAATTAATTTCTTCTACCTCTTGTACTATAGAGTTTTTTCGTATCTAATCTTGTATTATAAAAAATGACAATCACCCCCCTGAACTATCTCCACGCTTCCGTATAAGTCCTTCCGTCAACCTCTGGTTGTATTTCCGTTAAAAGTGATTATGCAATGATAATTTTGCCCTCTTAACTTTGGACTTATTAACACTTGAATACTTCTATTTTTTCACCGAGAGCATCAACTATGGAGTGTTGTCTATTACCATAATTGTGCACCTGGACTGGACGTTCGCTCTATTTCGGTCTATTTCGGTCGACCGACCTAGATTGTACACTTCTTTCGTCTTCAACTGCACTGGACGTCTGTTGTTTCCACTACAGCATCTTGGACGTCCACTTCTGGCATTGAAAATTCTTCATGATCCTTCGATCGTCTGCGGCACCTTCGGTCGACCGACCTGGACTGTGCACTTCCTCCGTCTTCAACTGCAGTGGACGTCTGTTGTTTCCACTACAGCATCTTGGACGTCCATTCCTGGCATTTAAGATTCTTCAGGATCCTTCGGTTGCCCGTGACACCTTTGGTCGACCGACCTGGACCGTGCACTTCCTCCGTCTTCAACTGCAGTGGACGTCCGTTGTTTCTACTACAGCATCCTGAACGTTCACTCCTAGCATTGAAGATTGTCAAGATCCTTCGGTCGTCCGTTGCACATACGGTCGATCGACTTGACCTGTGCACTTCCTCCTTCAACTTCTCTGACCGCCCGCTGAATGCACCTCAATCATTCGGACTCCACCTGTGGTCGTTCGATCTTGACATGAGTACCCCTCTTCAACTGATCTCTGGTCGCCCGCTGACTCACTTCAGCCTCCTGGACGCTCACTCTCCAGTTGAAGAGTGCGGTCAAGCTCCTTCGGTAGCTCGCGCTTCATCTTCAGTTGACCGATCTTGACCTTCACCAGCTACCACCCATCTCTGGTCGTCCGTTGACTCACTTCAGCATCCTAGACGTCCAATCTCGAGTGAAGCTACTTGACAAGCTCCAACGGTCGTCCGCCACCATCCATTCCTTCTCCTGTCATGCTTCATCTTCAGTTGACCGATCTTGACCTTCACCAGCTACCACCCATCTCTGGTCGTCCGTTGACTCACTTCAGCATCCTAGACGTCCAATCTCGAGTGAAGCTACTTGACAAGCTCCAACGGTCGTCCGCCACCATCCATTCCTTCTCCTGTCAAACTTTTTAGCCGACCACTCTTCTGTCCTCAGGCTTCGGACGACCTCTGACACTTTATCGGTCTTCCAGCAATCCTGCGGTCGCTCGATCCTCAATTTTCATCAGTTCGGACAAACTCCTGGGCGCCCACTCGTCTTCTCACCAAAACTCCGGACGTCCTTTGTCTTCTTCTGATGTCAACCGGTCGCCCGCACTCAACCTGCGGTCGACCACTCATCCACCTGCCTTCTGCTTTGATCGTCCACTGTCTCTACCCTGAGCATTTTGGACGTTCACTCTCAGCCTTGGCAGTCTTCTGGTCGTCCATTGTCTCCATCTTGAGTCCTTCGGACGACCATTCCCTTCATCATCAAATCTTCAGTCGTCCGCTCTTCAACCTCGGACAACTTCTCCTCTGCTTAGCTAAGACTCCTTCTTTGGTTGTCTTCTCTGGACGCTCACTTCTCCTAAGACCGCCCGATCTCTTGTAACAAAGGTGTTGCCTTCGATTGCCCATTCCTCATCATCGGGCGATCTTTCTAGTTAAGCCTTTTACTCCGATCGTTCTTCATCTCTGGTCATATGGTCAACCCATGATCCTCTTCGCATGCACCTTCCTTCAATATAGGTCGACCGAAGGAGCTTGACCACACTCTTCAATTGGAGAGTAGACGTCCAAGAGGCTGAAGTGAGTCGGCGGACGACTATAGATCAGTTGAAGAGAGGTACTCATGTCAAGGTCGGGCGGCCACAGGTGATGGCGGATGTCTGAAGGAACTTGACTGAGGAACGTCCGAAGTATTCAAGTGTTAATAAATCCACAAGTTAAGAGGGCAAAATTGTCATTGCATAATCACTTTTAACGGAAATACAATCAGAGGTTGACGGAAGGACTTATACGGAAGTGTGAAGATAGTTCAGGGGGGCGATTGACATTTTTTATAATACAAAGTTAGATACGGAAAAACTCTATATTACAAGGGAGGTAAAAGAAATTAACCTAAAAAAATATGAAGGATAAAATAGGAAACTAGAAGCAGTATTTAATTTTAGGAGTTCGTTATTATCTATCCAAATAATTAATCGTTTCAAATAAAGTTGATCCTTGATAATGCTTAAAAATAAATGATGTTAGAATATTAAGAAATTGATCCTCGATAATGGTTAAAAATAAATGATGTTAGAATATTAAGAAACTATGTACAAGGGTTTCATTTGTCTCAGAAGAAAATGAGGTCCACTTTAATAACTTTAGTTGTTATGAAATATATTTCAGACATTACTAGTTTCATAAAAAAAACAGTTACATAAAGATGACCTTACTTTTATAACAAAATTAATAAATATGCAATATATATATATATAT
>LTAE01001293.1:30536-41778 GCA_001647135.1 Pontederia paniculata | reverse complement strand
TCTCTCTCTCCTCTCTCTCTCTCTCTCTCTCTCTCCACTTGTTAATCATAATACATATATAAACACACCCAAAATGAAAGAAAAAAAAAGGTGAAGAGATGGTGATTGCAAGTTAAGCAGTCGACTTCGATCCCACATGCACTTAAAAAAGTGGTCTTTAACCACCACCATGCATATCATTCTAATTACCACTTTAAATTTCGCCACCATGTGTAATATGTATAGAAGTTGCATGCCAACTAATTACTTTTACTGCTCAAGTTTATTAATTAATAGATGTTAGCCGACAGATGTTAAGGTCTATCTATAAACAAACTTTGATAATTGATCTTATTCTTATTGTTAATAATATTTTAAATCTTAATTCAATGATAAATTCTACATTATTATTTGTGCGTCATAATCGTTTGAATAATTGAGACGGCAAAGTCGCTCTTACCATACGTGGATCTTTCTTTTCTATTTTGTATTGAAAGTCCCTATATAAACTCACTAAAGTTTGAATTATTCAGTATCTTATAATTATTTATTATTTTTCATCAAAAAAATTACTCAATCATCGTTCGATGACGTAATTCAATTAAAAATGAACATTGTAAATTTCGTATCTTCTTCTATGTGCGAACATGTCTCCCTCACCTCATATCCGCAACACTTATAAATCATTAAAAACATAAGGTATCATTAATTTTTTGTAACTTTAAAAACTGGTCAAATGAAACAAATTAGTAGCAGCATGCAGTTGAGTAAGTAGTTAAAGTTTGGCATCCGTTTCCTGGAGGCTTATATTATAATACTCGTGATACGAGTGAGGTGTCGGCAAGCTCCAAGCCCTCTCTTACAAGCGTCCCCTCCCTCGCTCCGACTCCCGTCGCTCTCTCTCTCTCTCTCTCTCTCTTCTCTCTCTCTCTCTCTCTGGGAAGTACACCTCTGTCTGTACAAGCTGTCGCTTGGCTGCATCCCAGTAAAAAGGTCGCTCCTTGGCTTCAAAACTGCCTCCTTTTTGCTGCTGCTGCTGCTGCTGCTCTCTCTTCCTGCACAGCAACAACCGCATTGTTGCCATCTCACTCTCCGCTGCACAGAGGAGGAGGCCTTTGCTTCGTCACTCTGTTCCTAGTTCCATTTCTTGCCCCTTGGAGCTGCTGCAGAGGCAAATGGCGGTGGACCCTCGGCAGGTGCTGGCCGGCTTCCTCACCATCTCCATGTTTGCGATGCTTGGCAACATGATCAAGCGCGACCACTTCGACACCGTCGAGGTATCGGCTCTGTTTGTTTTCTTTTTTCTTTTCTTTTTCACCGGATTGTTCAATTCAGTGTTAGGAAGCAGGAGAGGTTTTGTTAACCCCTGTGGGATGTCGGAAGGACTCGGTTGATCTCTTCATGCTGGATCTTGTTTTGCTTCTGTTTGATTCCTGGCAAGTTTGCACATTGATGGTTGCAACTGCTGTGGTTGATTAATCGATCAGGCCTGTATGTTAGATTTATTAGAATTAAGGCCTTATAAATAGTGGGTCTAGTGAATACTGATAATTTGTAGTGATTAATGAATAATCATGAACATGGATTCTGTCATCCTAAATTTAAGATATCTAGTTTTAAATTCATGATCTGAATTTGAATAAATGAGCTCAATTTATGGACTTTTGCATGTTTTGGCACATATTTGAAGCCAGTTGAATCTGCAAGTGGAATGCTGTAATCCAATCTAGCTCTTTATAATCTTCATAGTTAAGTTGGTAATTGACGAAACCGGATTTCGTTCTGACCTCTAGAACATCCGAGTCTGACCTTTCCATTAATGTCCTCATAGAAAGATTAGTTTGTGTCTTTGGCCGAGTTTGCATGTTGGGGATTGTACATGAAACTTCTGGTTCTGCACAATTTTGAAATTTTCAAGAGCATTAAGAAGAATGCCGACGGATGCAATCTCTTATACAGAGATAATATTAGGCGATATACATCTCTTGTGATAGTATCACTTATGTGTCTACATGTTGATGCAATGCTGATAATGATACAAAGTGACTTTCATTATGTAACTAAATCAATCCGCTTAAAATCTTCCCTTCATGTTTCTTCCTGAAGCATTTATTATCTTTAGATGATATGCCTCCTCAGAAATCAACTTGAGAACAGTTGCATGTTGGAAATTTCCATTGTGATAATCCTCTTGTACTTTATCACTATGATAGTAGTTTTTTTTTGGTCTAGACCCACCGGTGTCCAGGGCTACTAGCACCCGACTAATCTGGTGTTTGGACGGGAGCGGCAAGGGTAAATCCTGGCCAAAGTGGCGACTCCGGGGCTCGAACTCGGGGCTACTAGCTCCCTCGCCCCTCAACCCGGGACACAGACCCGCTACCATTTGTGCCAACCATCCTTGGTTGAGAGTAGTAGTTGATAAAAGGGCATCTACACTTATCTTGGTTTGTATAACATAAATAGTAAGCTAATGAAGATTAGTTAGGTCTATGTACATATTTGGTAATGAATAATAAAGGAAAGGTATAGGAAATCCAAAGGGGCCTAAAGTGGAGCAGTTTCGATGCTACCTTTGTTCTTTCTGCCCTTCATTGCTTATTTTCAGTACATACATTATGCATAACTTATTCACAGTTGCCTGCTCCAATTTTGAAAAGGAATTGTAAGAACCTGTTGTGTTCCCAATTTGCTGCTCATTAAAATAGGTCCTTTTGGTGCAAATTAACAATGGATCACTCTGAATTCCCATAGGTGAACCTTCAAGAAGTATCAAATGTGCAGTTTGATGTGATAAAGCTTGAAGAGAAGGCGCTTGCCCAAGTTTCGAAGATGGCTGATGGGCCTCCGGAGGATAGTTTTCAAGAGCTTACGCCTTGCTGGGCCAAACCAGATTTGAGTAAGTTGTAACATGGAGTTTTCAGAATCCTGATAAATCCACTTAGTCAATAATGTGTTGTATTTCTTGTTACTGACGTGACCTTGTGTTCCAGAAGAGGTAGATCAGACGAAAGGTTTCATTACATTCTCTTTGACCAACGGCCCTGAATATCACATCTCAGAGGTATGATAGTCAGATTAAATTGATTTGCATATTCTAAGTTGTAAGCATCTATTGTGATGCTAATGATATCTAGTCATGCTGACTCTTCTTTGCTACTAATTCTTATCATTGCTGCATTAGCAAGGTTTTAACATTGTTCTTATTTATCTTAAATAGCTATTTCCAATTAATTAGGAAACTTGCATGAGGTTTTATATTAATGCACCTTTTTTCTTCCCTCATCTGACAGCGCAATTGATAGTTTCACTCAATCATCTAGTGGCTCCTTTTTACCTTTCTTCTTTTCCTCTATTCCCATTGCTAGAAGTCTTGACTGGCACAATGCTCTTCAGTTGTTATCTTTCTTTAATCTTGAAATAAAATCACTTTGATTTTGGTATGCACCACACAGTGAACATCATTCATTGTGAGCCATAGATGGAGTCTGGATTGGCCTGATTGTTACTTATGAGATTTCTGATTCTTACTGTGGCTTTGGTCGGTCATAGAATGTACAACTGAAATAAATATGAATTTGAAAGCATTTTAATATTTGTAATTACTTCCATTGATCAGGTCACAGATGCAGTAGTCATTGCAAGGTATTTTGGTGCAGCATTGGTGCTCCCTGACATCAGGGGAAGTGAACTTGGTCAAAAAAGGTAAGCACTTCTCTAATATTCTTGTATTACATATTACTCTTTCACACTCCAGTAGTATCCTTCCATCTATCCTATTGGTTTGCTGGACAAGATCAAGATATGTATAGTCATTAATCTGTGTCCGCACACATATTCAGTTTATTCAATGAGTTGAACATAAACATTTGATTAATGCAATTGAGATGTACAAAGCTATCTTTTGTTTTCCTTTTGAAACATGGCATACATGCAAAATGTGCAATTTATATGTTACCTTTGGCAAGATGGTGATGTTCCCAAGTATGATATAATTCTGTTCTTTTATCTTGTTGCTCAAAACTAATTTAAACTCCAATGCATGTTCATCTTTTCATTTAGTTAATTTGTTTGGTGCATTTGCAGGAACTTTTCAGATATTTATGATGCTGATAAATTTATTCAGAATCTGAATGGTGTTATTAAGGTTGTCAGAGAACTTCCTGCTGATTTATCTGCTAGAAAGCCAGCGGTAGTAAGAGTACCTAATAGGGTAACAAAGAATTTCATCATGGAAAACATTGAACCAATCTTCCAAACTAATAACTATCTGAGGCTTGCCAGTTTCTTCTCTTCGATCAATTTGAAAATGAAGGAAAAACATAGAAGTGACTTGGATTCAACTGCTTGTTTAGCAATGTTTGGGAGTCTTGAATTCAAGCCAGAAATTTCAGAAGTTGCTGATCGGATAGTTGAGAGACTGCAAGCTCTTAGCCGTGATACAGGTAGCCGGTTCATTGCAGTTGATTTAAGAACTGATGTGTTAAAGAAAAAGAAATGTAAAGAGAATAAAGCCAGTGGAAGAAAGTCTTGCTACAATGCACAAGAGATTGCAGATTTCTTAAGGAAGGTTGGCTACAAAGGAGATGAAACAATATACTTGACACAGACCTGGTGGGACGAAAGTCTGAATCCTTTGAAGGAAATGTTCCGGAAAACTTATACCAAGGTAACAAACCTTTCAATTTATTCAAACCAAGCAATCATCCATGGAAAGATGAATTCTACTTTTCCTGCCAACTTTAGATGGTTAAATTAATATCCTAAGTGTGTCCATTATTTCATATAAACAGATCTTTTCTCTTCTGCATCTTTATTATCATTTTTATGCATCGACGATGTCCAATATACAGACTGAAGTTTCTTATTTTTCTTATTCGAGACAGTTTCTAACTAGCTTGAACTTAAGATGTGGATCAGAAATTCTACTTGTTGGTTAAGTTGCAAATTTTACTCGATGTTACTAGCTTAAGTTGCTTAATGTTTTGTTACCGGTGCAGGATGATCTAATACCTGCAGATATGAAAGGCAAGTTCCTCAGATCAGGAAATGGTGAACTAGATAGGGTCCTGGACTTCTACATCTGTTCCAGGAGCAACGTCTTCGTGCCCGCGATTTCTAGTTTATTCTACGGTAATGTAGCTGGAAAGAGAATAGCTTATGGCAGGACCGAAATACTTGTCCCAGCTCAAGTGCCGGGTTCCTCGGCTGCCGCATCCGATTTCCTCTCGGGCTATGTCTCCAAGAAGAACCATCTTGCATACTCTTGTTACTGTTGACAGTTTGTACGACAATGTAACAGAAACAAAGTAAAGTGCTTTGCATTCTTCTTTCAATTGATTCAAAATAGGCCTCCTTTTCTATATGTTAGCTACTTGCGAGTCTTTTAGCTGAGTACAATCAAGTACATGTCACCATATGTGTAATGTAAGTTTTTTTTTCCCATATGACAAAGAGTTGCTAAATATATACATGTTGCCCTGTTCAGATGGAACAAGATTGCTCATATCAGCATATTTTTGTGTTATTTACATAAGGTGTAGCAGTTGAAGGTACATCTTGTATAAAATATGAAAGAGAATAAATAATATGTACATTTTTTTTGTCCAAATGTGAATTGAGATTTAACATAAAAAATTAAATTATACGTTGATAAAAGAATTAATTGCTTAGATATATGGTACTAACTAATATTTTGTATTTACAATCTTAATATTCTCTTGTGGGTTGATAATTTTGATTTAATTCAGATCATTAAAGAATAAAATTATTTTTAATAAAAAATATTATAATTTAAATTGATCATCGACTTTATTCTAATACAAATATATAATCAAGTGGGTTCTTAATGACTTTAAAATTTTAATAATTAAAAATAACAGCATCTTTATTTTTATATGTCATAATATTATTTTATATGTGAATTATTAATAGCTTGATTTAACTCTGATCACTGAGAGAAAAATATTTTTTTAATAAAAGCCATGTTGAAAGTCTGAACTAAAAAATATTCGACCTTGCCCCGTACTTATACTAATCAATTGTCATAAAAGTTTCAAGTCATTATCAAAATAACCAAATTTGATATTTATAATTAACAGTTGCATTTTAATATTTGATCTTTGACAAATTTCTTTCCATCATCTTCTGAAGTCAATAATTTATTTGTGCATTACTATTTTATTTTTTCCATTACCAACCCAACACTATAAAACGTATTGTAATTATATCTGACTCATTATAATCTCGATTAATCTGACTTCATCATGAGTCACGTATCCGACTATGACAGATAAAACTCGTAACGAACCTATTGCTGTATTACTACTTTATGAATTAGAAAAAAATGTACATAAATTATTATATGCATTGCAATATTTTAATCTCAAAGAAAGTGCTTAAAAACATATATCATATTAAAAAATTATGATAAGTGCATAAAAACACTTTACAATGGTGTTTAGACCTTTAGCTTCACCTCCTTCATGGCATCATCCATGGCGACGGCTGTTGGAGGATCTTTTGCTGCCATCTCCTCTACCAAATCCCTGACCATTTTGTCTCGCTCATCGTTCTCTCCTCTTCCTCTTCATCTCAACTCCACCTCGACCGTTTCCAGGGTCGCCCACGGTGCCTATTGCGCTTCCTCCTCCCTTCCTTCTCTTCGTATTCGCACTACGGCGGTAGCTACGGACGCCCAACTGCGGATGGTGGAGTCCTTCGATCCGACGATCCCCCTCGCAGAAGCCTTCACGCCGCCCAGCTCGTGGTACACGGAACCCTCCTTCCTCGACCTCGAGCTCGATCGCGTCTTCTTTCGCGGATGGCAGGCCGTCGGTAATTTGTCTCTCCCTTCAGCAGCACCATCTACTTGACATGTTTTGATAGGAAAGATCGCATCTTTCGCCATCTGGGGAGAGTTTTAGTTCATTAAATCCAATAAGAAGAAGTGAATATGCTTCCTTTGTGTTTGTGAATATAACAAGTTAATTCCTTTGCATTTTCAGAATTAGTTGTACCCTTAATTCTAGTAGTTTTTCTAGTCCTTGAAATAATGGTGATTTATCCTTGTGATATTCAGGTTACACTGAACAAGTCAACCAGCCTCATGATTATTTCACTGCAAGGTAGTTTGGTTCTTTCGGATTCTGCAATTTTAATTCCCTTTTTCTTTGATGTGCTACTTTCAATTTTTACATTTAAGACATCGAAGGGACACGAATTTAAAATTTGAGATGGCATATCATGGAATTAGTCTGTTTTTTTTAAGAGTAGGAAATTAGCCTGTTGGTTTTGGTAGAAATACTCTGCCGCTAATACACAGCACATAGCTAAGTTGTGCAGTAAATGCATAATAAAGTACAATTAGATTATGGATGTGTTTACATCATTTTCCATAGTTTAGCACTTGTAGTACTCCCAAGCAAGTCAGTTTACAACTGTAATAAAATGACGGCATTTGAATTCGTCCTATTCACACTCAGATTTGGTCTTGGAATGTTGTTCATGAAAAATAAAATATTTAAGGCATAAACGTTGCGTGAATTAAGCCTTTGATTTTAACCGATAGCTGAATGAGATCTTGTAATTTCTCTTGCAAGATGCTTTTCCTCCACGAGGTTACTTAACAGGGTCAAGATATCCACGGCCAACAAGAAACGAAAATTTTTGTTCGTCTTAAACTAATTAATCATGAAGTGCTTGAAGAACCAAACTGAATTCTGAAGAGGAGCGACTAATGAAACTTTTTTGGTTTTATATTTTTGTATCCAGTGCCTACTAATTCTCCTGCATCTGACTAGATAAAACAACAGATTGGGGAGTGCACAGTTTGTTATATGCCGAGATGCTAATGGGGAACTTCGTGCTTTTCACAATGTGTGTCGCCACCATGCTTCTTTGCTTGCATCAGGAAGCGGGCAAAAGTCTTGCTTTGAATGCCCATATCATGTAGGTTTCCAGATATTTGTCCATTAATCTTGTCTCAAATTTCAGTATTTGAAGCTTATTATGTTTGTCTAAAGTCATCAAACTACAGTATTCCTGCATGTTTGCTTTTTTGAGAAGTTATGAGAAAGAGCATTCCATCAATATTTTCCTATTATTACTGGATTAACAAATGCTTGACCTCAATGCATGAAGATTGATTTCCTGTCTGGGCGGCTGTTATAGAGATTATAGACTTGAATGCATGAAACAACTCTATCAGCACACTAATACAATATGCATGGCTCTCATGTCATCATTTATCACATCGAGACTTTCTTACCTGTTGCTTTAGATGGTAATTTTACTGTTTCTTCTTAAGTATGCCCTTGTACTTTCATGCAGTTGTTTGTAGATTTGGCATAAGAGCATTTGCATGAAATTATCATTGGCGCATATCAATTCAGCTTCATTCTGGTTGCTGGTGTTCTGGCAGTAAACACATGTAGAGATGTGTTAAAGAATTTTTTAAGCTTTACTTGATTTTTATATGAGTTTCTTACTCTTTAGGGATGGACCTATGGTCTGGATGGTGCGCTGCTCAAGGCTACTCGAATTACTGGCATTAAGAACTTCAATATAAATGTAAGTCTTATAGTAATATCCTCCACTTCTTTTTATGAGTTTATTCTTTAATGTTGACATTCAAAGCTAACATTAACTGCTATTGAACTCTAGGATTTCCATCTTATTCCATTGGCAGTAGCAATCTGGGGACCTTTTGTACTTATCAATGTAAACAAAAATATCCTGCCCCAGCAAAATTGTGGATTTGAAGTTGCAGAAGATGAGTGGCTTGGGAATGCTTCAAGCATACTGAGTAGTGGTGGGATCGGTTCCTCATTAGAATTTGTGTGCAGGCGTGAATATACTATAAAATGTAACTGGAAGGTTCGTGCAACACCAACTTCGTTTACAATTTTCTTTTTTCTCATTTATTAGTAATTCTGCTGTAATGTTCATAGATGACAACCTTTTGTATAAATTTCTTAAAGCTAGTTAAATGACCAGTGAATCTCATGTAACTTGGTTATTTAGTTATTCATGGTAAAAGCCATTATTCTAATGAACATAACTTTTTCGGGCAAAAGAATTAAATGTCCTCTCATCATATTTGCTTATAATTCAGGTTTTCTGTGACAACTACTTAGATGGTGGCTATCATGTTCCTTATGCTCATGGCGGACTTGCATCAGGGCTTGAGCTAAACTCATACTCTACTGATGTATGGATATTCCTAAATGTCCATTTGATATTTCAAACGCCACATATTCTTTCTATTCCTTGTTATTAAGTCTTCAATATTTATAGTCATATAACTAGATCCCTACATCTCAAAAGTTTCTTTGCAATCTCAGTTCATTATTTAGCTCATACATCTTTTTGTTTTTCTGATGCTTACTGATTTCCTGATATTCATCATACCGTTTCACAGATTTTTGACAAAGTCAGTGTTCAAAAATGTGAAAGTGTTTCAGCTGATAATGACAGGCTGGGATCAAAGGCATTTTATGCTTTCATTTATCCGAACTTCATGATCAATAGGTAGATGCCATGTGACAAAATAAGATAGTTTCTGAAAATTTCCAAAGAATCTCCTTTGATTGCCATCACAATCCTAATCTTTTAACAATCACAGGTATGGTCCATGGATGGATACTAATTTAGTTCTTCCTCTGGGTCCAACCAAGTGCCAAGTGATATTTGATTACTTTCTTGATTCTTCTTTTGTGGTAAGAATTTTTCTGTTATTTTACAAAATTATAGTTATTGCATTTCAACTGTCTTGATGCTGTGTTATTAGATTAATTATAGTATGGTTATATTGCATTTCAAGTATCTTCTCCTGCTCTTTTCTGCAATAATCTTC
The DNA here is from genome assembly GCA_001647135.1 of Pontederia paniculata. Classification (NCBI taxonomy): domain Eukaryota; kingdom Viridiplantae; phylum Streptophyta; class Magnoliopsida; order Commelinales; family Pontederiaceae; genus Pontederia; species Pontederia paniculata. The sequence goes on along the minus strand of LTAE01001293.1, from coordinate 31,943 downwards.
CAAAATGGAAAACTAAGGCAATTACATTTACATGTCTGCTTTGAAATAACAATCAAAATAATTGTACCCATAAACAAAAAGATCGAAATAACTGGTAATCCAGTGTGAAGAATCCATAGATCCTCATGAAGCACACGGAATTAGAATACAGTTTACTCTGAGAAAATAAAAACATCTTACCTCAGTACGAGTTTACCCGACCAAAATGTTAGCTCACAGATAATCATCAAAACTAATATCTGTAATCTTTGTAAGACTAAGGTTTGCTTTAAAGTATAAGCTAGTGTTATTCAGTATTGGTTTGATATGCCAACATAAGTTATATATGAAGGTGGGTACTGTGACTTTGAAACTGAATGATCAAAAGATTCATTTTCTTCTCTGGTTTCCGTTGCTTTCAGCTTTTCGGAATATAATCTATGCATTTATTGAGTTCATATCTTCTCTGAGTACTTGCTTATCTGTTATATGCTACAGGACAATAAGGAATTTATCGAAAGAAGCCTGAATGATAGTGAAAAAGTGCAGGTAGGTTGGTCAATTTTCTTCTGAAGTCATATTATGGACACTGAAATTCCTTGAGAAAATTATGTTTATGCAATAATGCAAACTGGATGCAGATTGAAGACATAATATTGTGTGAAGGAGTTCAGAAGGGCCTAGAATCACCAGTTTATAATACTGGCAGATATGCACCATCTGTTGAGAAAGCCATGCACCACTTCCACTGCCTTCTGCATACAAGCTTATGTAACGTCTAATCATGTTTATTCTGTTTGGTTCTGTACTTTGATCTTTGGGTAATTATATAAATTGGATTCAGAGGACACCTTTTTTCTGCTAGTAATCACTAATCAGCTTAATGCATATGCAGAAATTGTTGGACTCTAACAAAAAATCCTGTTCCTACTGCACTTCAAGGATTTATCTAAGGTTACGTTCACTGCATTGCCATTGCACATTACCTGGCAATGTACATTCCCTGTGAGAAAGATTGTCACTTATTAAATTGCGGACAATGTACATTACCTTGTTTAGTATGCATAGGTAATGTGTCTAGCAATCTTTATTATCTTATTTATTATATAAAATAATTAACAAATAATATACACTTTTTACTAAAATACCCTTGAATGAAATAATTATGTTTACAAATTTATATAAATTTAATTGAATTATTTAAATCTGAATCACAAACATATACCATAAACTAAAAAAAATATACATCAAATAAGTAAATGTATAAAATAAGTAATATATAATTTGCTAGAACTGATAATAAAAAATTAATAATATTTATTATATTTTAATAATTAACAATAGATTATTTATTATTTATAATATTATGAATAATCTATTATAGTTAATTGATAATACAAATGTTAAAGTTAGTATAAATAATAATAA
>LTAE01001293.1:0-29645 GCA_001647135.1 Pontederia paniculata | reverse complement strand
AAATAATTATTTAAATAGTTTGCATTAATATATGTATCATAAATTAAATAATATAATTTTATTTTAACTATTTTAGTATTAATAAATAATAATAAAATAAAATAGCTGACCAAATGATTTATAAGTTAATAAAATAATAAAGTAATCATGTAGTCTAAAAGAATAAGTGTATTATACAAATAGTGATTAATATTGAAATATTTTGAGTATATATTTAAAAATAAATTTTAATACATTTATAGTTATTATAAATGTTGATTTTCCAAAGGTTGTGTTCCAATAATTTATCATTATTATTAATTATATTTGTCAAACATCTTAATTAACATATTTATTTTTAACTAACGTCCTCACTACGCAGCATAGATAAATCAAAGAAAAAAGAGTATGAATTCGAATATAAGAAATTACTAAAAAAAACCAAAATAAATTAATATAAAACCAGAATAATAATTAAGAGGAGGTTACAACTAAATTAATATAATTTATTGAACTTTTGGATACTTAGTTTATTACACCAAAAAAAGCAATGTAAACACAATAATATATTAGAAGGTAATATAATAATTAAAAAAGTAAATATTTTTTTTTGAGAAAATAAGGTTTATAAAAGATGAATTGTATGAAAATAGTTTCTGAAAAAATAATTATTTTGTGCGAAAGATATTGAAAAAAATATCACAATGTATTTTTACAATATAAAGTGATTATATATTTATATAGATGGTTATATCACTAGAAATGGGGAAAAGGTACTTTTTCTTTCTTTTAAAGCAAAAACATTTTAGTCAATCATGATTTTTTTTTTCTTATTAAACTTTTTTCCCGGTTGTCAATTACAAATGGATAAAAGCTATTTTCTTGATGAACATTTTCTCTCAAGTAAACATTGACTATATTTGGAGACAATGATATTTGTTTCCGATTTTTTTTGGTACACATTTTCTTTCCGATTATTGCTAATGAAGATATGCAAACAAAAAACAGTAGAATCAGAGTAATCGATTAAAATTATAAACAAGTGCCATATTCGTGGATATAAAAAATGTTCTGTATTTTTTGTTATCGAGAAAATGTCATACTTTGTGGAAAAAAGAATATGAAACTATGTAGATCGCATGTATTAATGCAATATATTTTTCTAATATGAGAACTCTTTTGACCGCCCTTCATGCTTTTGTAACTCCTTCTTTTCTTAGATGGTTGAGTAATATTTTAAAAAAATATGAAACTAAAATCTGCTTCATATGTGTGAAGCACCGTAAATCTCGAGATTTATGATCCTCTTTTAATTTCAATTTATTAAAAAATAAGATAAAATTAAAAAAAAAATATTATAAATCTCAAAATTTATGATGCTCCATATTTTTGGAGTCAACTGAGCTCAATAGGCTTAACATTTTTTTTTTTTTCAAATAAAGATGTTTTGACAGATTTGAAGTAACAATCTCAAAAACAATTTGAGAGGATAACTCTAATTTTAAAAAAAAAACTACATCCGGACTCCTAATTAATAATAATTGATAACTTCTTAATGCACATTAAATATAAAAAACCCATGGTCGAGTACATAATTAAACTGTTAGACATAATTACTGGGCTATTTGAATATTTAATGAACATGTCATATGATGTATTATTATTTATTAACCAGTCAGCTGTTTTGTTTTTTATTTTTAAAATTAAATCCTCACTCCTTTTATTCAATTCTTACAGTGGAAACAATTCTTCTACAACGTGGTGTTATCACAAATTATATCATTGAAAAGAAACGTGTGGAAGAAATTGCCATAAGAAATTGCTGTAAACATGGAATTCTGAAGCATTCCTATTTTTACCTTCTCCATTTCCCCTCACCAATTTAAAAAATTAGTCGTTGGACATTCCATAAATGTGCTTCATCAAATCATTAGTATATCTACACCACAACATCTCAATTTGAGAAGAACATCGAGATCTTTTGTGAATCCTTAAAATTAATCGAGGATCATATCAAATTTAAAGATATGTATTCTTCTTCTTCTTCTTCTTCTTCTTCCATTGTCAACATATCTTCTGGTGAATCCAACTTTAGAAGATGTGCTGCATGCAAGTATCTACGGAGGAGATGCGCCGAGGATTGCATTCTCTCACCATATTTTCCTGCCTCTCTCCCTCATAGATTCTCTTGTGTTCACAGGGTGTTTGGTGCCAGCAACGTCGCCAGAATGCTTCAGGTATTATATTCTTATTTACTTAAATTTATTTCCAAAGCTCTTCCTCTTCAAGTAATAAAATCTTCAGAAACCTTGAAAATTAATTAAGAAATCGAGTGAGGCTCTAATTCATGGATTGTCTTTGTCCTATTTGATGACTAAGATACTAAGCGATATAAAAATTTATAATAGAAAACTTTCTCCAATAAGCTCACTATATATGAGATAGCTTAATATATTATAGTAGTCTATACATGCATATTCCTTTTTTTTAAATTACTCATAATTTCGGATAAAAAAAATGAGAATTTTTTTAACTAACTTACGAGTAATTTTAGATGAGAAAATATAGTGACACTAAGTCAAGGGTGAACCCATATAATGTGGGGCCTCGGTCTCCCTAATTTTTTTATATATAAAATAGGGAAAAATGAATGTGTAGCACACTTATACAAAAAGTAATAACACTTTCTGTACAAATGAACAATGTCCAATTTTTTTTGTACATATAGTGTCGTTACTTTCTGTTGCGCTACACGCACAACACTAAAAATGCGCTACACGCTCCTTGCCTCCAATTATAATTAATATATACATATATATATATATATATACGTATATACTAGTAATTATAATTAATAAATATTAATAAAATATCATAATTATCTAATTAATTTAGTGATTATATAACTTTAACTAAATTTAAAGTTCAAACATTAGTCCCTCCTAATTTCTTTTATTTTACTTCTATATATTTTTGACCCCTAACTCTTATTTTGGGTCGATCACTACACTATGTTGTACTGATTTTTCTGTATCTTTATTATGTAATATATGTGTCTCATTAACTTGCGACATGATAATCACATATAAAATCTGTATGATATTGATGACCTCATGTGACATATATAATAATTTTTCATAAAATGTATGTACCCTTATATGATATTTCATGCAAATAATTAACGTTCAAAATATTTTGTTCTTCCCGGTAGTTTCTGCCGGAGAACAAGAGGGCGCATGCGGCCGACGCCATCGCCTTGGAGGCGTACTGGCGTTCAGAGGACCCTGTCTACGGCAGCGTCGGGATCATAAACCAGCTGCAGCATGAGATCACCATCAACCAGCGAGAGCTTGCGAGAACACAAGCTCAGATTGCCATTTACGGCGCTGCTCCACAGCTGCTCGTGGAGCCCCTCCAGTTGCAGGCTGCCGTCCCGATTCCAGGCCAAGAGTTCCGGCGAGGTGAAGCTTCCGCGATGCCGCCGCAGAGAGCCTCCCTCTATCTCGGCCAGCAGGCAACTACTCAGCACAGAGCATCAACAGATCATGAGGTCACAAACCTGCAGGAGCTGAATGCAGACGCAGATAATGCGATGGAAGAGAGAACATCGTCTGGATTCAACCAGTTCTCAGATTTTTACTGATTTCTTTCTTTTTAGATATTGATGTATGGCTTGTGTTCTTTCTTATTAGTTCTTTTTTTTAAAATTATGCAATTTTTTTTCACACAATAATAAAAGCAAGATGAATAAATGGTTTACTCTTGATGAGCAACTGCAGTAAATTCTGGTAAAAGAAAACATAATTTCTTATAATTAGGGATGACAAATTATGGAAAGTCATCGAATTTTCATCTTTTCTAATTAGAGAACGAAATGGAATTTCCATATCTTATTTGTTGGGAAAATAGGAACACTTTCTTTTTAATTATCCAAGGTGGCCTATATCCAAATACAGAAATAATTTGATTGAATAACCCCTTCTTTAATGTTGTCTTTGGAGAAAAAGGAAATTACAACACATTTGGTTAACGCATACATAAAGTGCCCAAATAATTAATATTTTTTATTCGAAAATAATTACATTTAAGTTTTAATAATTTTGATAAATGCGCTATACAGTATACAAATAAAAAATATACTCGCATGTTATGTAGAATGAAAGAATCGACATGGTTCTGATAGAATAAAATAGACATAGAAGTACACCAAATTAGTAAAAAAGGGAAAACTAAAATGTATCAGTAGACCAATTAAAAATTAGAACGTTGATATATATGATTGTATTTCGTATATCTATTTCTCTTCATTTGTTCTCTCTTTTTTATAGTTTGTTCCATCCATTACCTTTATATTTTTTTTCCCTTGAAAAAAATGGATTACCATACGCAAAAGAGGAAAAAAAGAACAAATTATATGTAATATTAACTTTGAACATGGATTATTAGTAAAAATAGGAAGCACACATATACACATCAACGCCATAGCCGTCATAGAATATATTAACTTCCATGTCATTAAAAGGGAGCATATATACATAAAAATGTTGCTCATCGAATTTGCTCATTGATATATAAATGACCACTAATCATGATTCTGTGTCACATTAGAAGTCTTCATCCTTAAAAGCATAACTTCATGGATAGTGCAGTAAATTTATCCCTTGGACGTTGAGTGGGAATCTGAAACCGCATATGGAATTCTTCTTTCTTCACGCATAGATCTCAATTTTTAGGGTGATAGTGCTGCATTACAAAACCTCTCTTAACATAAAGAGATGAGATCATTATAGATTTCGCGAGAACGTCTTGTGCCTTAATTCAGTGCCTCTCGTTCCCTGTCTGCTCCGTCTGCAAGATGAAGAAAAAATTAGTGGCCATACTCAGACATGTCATACAGACGAAATCCGTCAGATACCTCGTCGAGATTTTCTCTTTCGGAAAAGCCTTTTAAGATAGTCCCTCAAAGGAGTCTTAGGAACTGGAATAAGCTTCCCTACAATAGCTAGAGGCCAACTGAAAGAACAGGAAAAATGTAACTGAGTATATATAGTCAAGTCTAATTATCGCAGAAATTACCTACGTCAAATGTTACAATTGTATATCTGACACCAAAAACTTCAATTCTCTAGGTCACAAGGGATATACATGAGTTCTTTAATTATGTGAAAAGAACTGAGAATTCAGGAACTGATAATGTTGTCAAAAGGCTATTGATTGGTTTAGTATCAAAAAGAGAAAAATAGATTTAACCAACTCCTGAAAGCAGGAACATGACATACCTTATGAGTTCTTTAATTATGTGAAAAGAACTGAGAATTCAGGAACTGATAATGTTGTCAAAAGGCTATTGATTGGTTTAGTATCAAAAAGAGAAAAATAGATTTAACCAACTCCTGAAAGCAGGAACATGACATACCTTATAAGACCAATAACAACTGAAATCAACCACAACTTCCAAGTAAGCCTCACCGTTGATGTGAACTTTCCAAGAAACTCAATGATCAAAATCTACAGAAAGACAAATTGGCTCTGATTAGCAAGAAATTAGTCAAATATTAGAAGAACTTCACTTTTGAGAGTAACATTAGTTTAACTTGCCTGAAGTAGGATAGTTGTTGCTACTATGCCCACAAAGAGATAATTCTTCGTTACTCCAGTAAAGACATTCATTTCTTCTGGTTTTCGTGCATTAAACTCGTTGAAGATCTGCAATTGATAAGTTGTTATTTCAAAACTTCCTAAAACATGGTTTTTAGGGCCAAATCTGATTGAGGGGACAAAAAAAATGCATTATTGAGAAAAAAAAGTGTTAATTTACTTTATAAGGTTGATATCCAAATATCACAAAAAATATGCATGTAAAAGGAATGATTGCAGAACTTTTATGATATATCATATGATAATGATTATCATCAAACAAATCATTTAACAGACCTGCAACTACAGTATCAACTTGTTCGTGAAACACTTACTTGGCAGAAAACAAATGTGTTGAAGATAAAGGTATTTTTGACTTTTTCCACATGCTCATGGCTTTCATGACTCAAATTCAAGATGCTCTTGCCACCATAGTTGAAAACAAGAAGGACTGACACTTGATACAAAGCCTGGATTTTTTTTACATAATTATATGAGTATAATTAGCCAGGAAAAATGTAGGTCAGTAAAAGATACATGTAATTGATAGCTCAGGGGATATGCATACTTGTATGGTTAAGTTTCTCCACATGACATTGGTGATTAATGGTTCCCTGCAAAAAACAAGAACACAATTTTAGAGTGTTCATGTCATTGGAAGATTAATTAGAAGATGCATGAACCATAGAAAAGGTACACATATTTCAAGGATGTTAAAAAATTTCAAAAAAAGGGGAAAGCATACTTGTAGGCAGTCTTCCCATGCTTCCGCAGAAAGACTATTTTCACATTCAAATCAAAGATTTTTTTTTTCCAAAAGATTCTTACAAATGAGGAGAGAGAGAGAGAGAGAGAGAGAGAGTTTATTGCGTAAAATTTGGAATACTGCATTAATCATGGACTTTTTATGATTTGCAAACCATCACTAAAGAAAAGTGATGCTAGACTGTGATAAAATGTTTAATAGTTGCAGTGCGAAGAAACATTCCCACAAGTTGAGAATTCTTTTATTATTTGTTAAGAATATAAATATAAAGATGTTGCTCTTCCTATCGGCTTAAGTTTTTAGGATTGTTGGTAGCACATCTAAGTTAACATGGTATCAAAGCCAGAGGTCCTGAGTTCAAACATCGTCGTTGCTCATATTAAAAATTAATTTCCTCCCTTAGTTGTCCACGTGTTGGGCTCTGGGCAAGACCAAAGTTGTCAGCGGCCCACATGCGAGGGGGAGTGCTAAGAATATCAATATAAAGATGTTGTTCTTTCTATCGACTTAAGCTTTTAGGATTGTTGGTAGCACATCTAATATAATATTATTGATTACCAACAAGCAGTATATTGATCAATATTGCGAGATCACTTCAATTAATGATCTATGGATACCTCCAAAACAATAAAATTTGTAAGAAAATTCAAACCTGCGTCCAACTGGCCGTCTATTCATAAGGTTATCTGTTGGTGGTTCTGTTGCTAATGCAAGTGCTCCAAGGGTGTCCATTATGAGGTTGACCCAGAGAAGCTAGTATATAGATAAAAAAAATGTATCAGCAGATGCAAACAGAGAGTACATAAAATCCCAATGAAAAACGAAACTAGATAGATGATGAAATAAGTCAGTTTGCTCTTTGACAGCAGAATAGAATCAAGTGTTCAGCAAGGAGCATAAGATTCTATGATGAATTTTGTGGAGGAAAGCTTATTTTTAGATTTATGGAGGACAGCTAAAACCAAATTAAAAGTTATTAAGATGAAATAGTTTATAACTGGGGGGATGCATAACCAGATATTCCTTACTTGAAATGAATATACTGATCTTTTGAAAAAGAATATACAACCATACCTCTACAGCATTTAAAGGTACACCACCAGAAGAAACAGCTGCAACTACATTTATAATAAGTGCTGCAACATTAACTGTAAGCTGGAATTGGATGAACTTCTGAATGTTTGCATATACAGATCGGCCCCAGCGAACAACCTAACAAGTAAAATAATTCAGCATAAGAATCAGTCCAAGTCTAGAGCGTATCTTACTTAAGGCTTAAAAACTCACCTTCACAACTGATGCAAAGTTGTCATCTAATATAATAATGTCTGAGCTTTCTTTTGCTACTTCTGTCCCCTGAATTCCCATAGAAAGACCGATATCTGCCTAAAAAGGAATATAGGAGAAAGGACACCTCAAAATGAGGATAGTAACGATAAAAAATTACAAATATTTATCACAGACATAATTCAGTGAACTTTGCAGAAAAAATCCTAAACCTCATGTAGCGCAGGAGCATCATTGGTACCATCACCAGTAACTGCAACCACATGACCTCTTTTTTTTAATGCTTGAACAAGTAAAAGCTTGTCACTAGGAGAAGACCTTCCCATCACCTGTCGAAAATTTTCATAACAAAAATTACTTCTACGGGTAACAAAACTTTGTTACTCAAGGGAGGAGAGGAGAACAATGTTAAACAAGGTCACTGACAGTCAAAAACATAAATGGAACTGAGGAAACATATAGATATCTTTTATGAATGCATAATGCATCTAGAAACAACATAACATGTTATCTCCTACATTTACGAAAAAAGTATTACAAGTGCTTTGGAACTTATGGCTATGATTTACAAACGTTTAAGTTTCCAGTGCAGAAAAAGTAAGTGTTTACTGTTAAAAGGTCAAAATCATAAGAAAACTAATTTAATTTTTTTACCACCAACACGAACATCAAACTAGTTTTAGTTAACATACTGTTATCTTGTCAGCAATTGCCTCTCTATCTGCTTCAGACAATGTTCGAAATGCTCTTCCCTCTATAACTGTTGGTTCAGAAACAGCCACAGCTGAATCAAGTATCCCACATTCCAAAGCAATGGCTTTGGCTGTCTGGATATTATCTCCAGTGACCATGCGCACCTGTTAACCATGCACATTCATAGGCAAGTGAGAACTTCAAATATGACGAGATGTAAATCACCTCTAATAAGCTCCTACGTATAAGCAAACCTTATATTACAAAGAAAATTAGAAGATATAATCAAATTTTAATGGAAAAAGCGAAAGAAGATACCCAGTCAACTTAAGAGTTTTTTGGGGTCAACCTATTACTGTGGATGTAAAGGTTATAATTTTGCAGAACTGTTCATCAAATTTGTTTCCATCGATACTAATAGTTCTAGAATAATTTAAAAGCAAGCAAACATTTGAGCATCTAGCCAGAATGGCATTTTACGGTTCTTCACATATGAGGCCTCACAAGATTATGCACAGCAATCACGGGAGACCTGTATCTCTGATTTCAGTAGAAATACTGGCCATCCTTTGCCATTTTCTAATACCAAAACAAATGAACAAAAGTAGGAAACAAATCCAAATGTCCTATTAAGAAAAATGAAACCAGTCTCACAATCTTGATATCAATAAATCATTATTTTATGGAAATAAATTGACTCCAAATGATATGATGAAATCAATTGCTCAATCCACAGAAATAAAAAGAAATATAATACTTATCCTGTGTATATTATACATGTAACCAACATTATCTTCAGAAGACACCTGATATAGGAGAAAAAGAAAAAAAGAAGATCCACATTTTGGGCCCAAGAACCTATCAACTGTGGAGTTGAGCAGCCTTACTTTGACACCAGCAGTAGTGCATAGTTTCACAGCTTCCTTCACTCCTGGACGACATGGATCCTGCGAGCCAAAACATCCCAATGGAATGGAAATATAAGCAAGGATCAACGTAAGTTTCATAAATCAGACTAATGATTGCCAATTGACACTATACTGACCTACTACTATGAAAAAAAGACTAGTGAGGAATTGAGGGAGTACCAAGATATAACTGGCTAATATCTCATATAGGATTGTTGTAGTCACCAATACCAATATGTAAAGAAATAACCACAATTGGCATTATTCGTTTCAATGGCTTTATTTTGATAACTAAAATAATATGCATATTAGGAACTTGTTTGGGTGAAGTGTTGAAGATATATATTCATTCCAAGCACAAGGGAGATGGTAGCATAAATAATATATCAACAAAGCATTGTCCCGCTAAATAGTATTTCATTAGAAAAGTTTCTCTATGATTCAGTCATCCTTCATTGTGTTCTTCGTAGACTTTTCATTTATCCATTAGAGATCATCCCATTTATGAAAGTAATAAAAAATTTAATTAATAGAATTTTCCTTTCCATACTTTCATTCCAAGCACAAGGGAGATAATAGCATAAATAATATATCAACAAAGCATTTCATGGTCCCGCTAAATAGTATTTCATTAGAAAAGTTTCTCTTTGATTCAGTCATCCTTCATTGTGTTCTTCATAGACTTCTTCATTTATCCATTAGAGATCATCCCATTTATGAAAACAACAACAACAAAGCCTTATCCCATTTATGAAAGTAATAAAAAAATTAATTAACAGCATTTTCCTTTCCATACTCAAGACTTTATCACTATAAAATATCAAGGATGATACGATATAATATTATAGAGACCTAGAACAAGATATATTAAAAATACGGGAAAGATTATTCTAGACTGTGTAAACTTCAGTAGCCATCCCTGAAAGTGAACAATACTTCAACAAACCTTGATGCCCACTATTCCAAGCAAAATGAGTTCATTCTGTGGCAACTCCCAGTTGTCCCTATGTTCTTCATCTGGAATATCCTTTGGATCATATAATCTGTATGCAAATGCAACACAACGTAGGCTACTTGCGGCCATATCATCAATTGACTTCCTCACTTCAGTCAGCTGCAAAAAGTTTGAGATCCCATCAAAAATTTCAAAGACAAAGTTTATAATATACAAGACATTGCACCTTTTCTGAAGTCAATGGATTAATTGAACCATCCATGCCAAGCCAGCTTGTACATGAGGCTAATATTAGCTCTGCAGCACCTTTCCAGTGGACATGAACCTCAGGGTCAGTCTGCAATCAAAGGCAAAAAGAGCATAGAAATAGAGATGGAGATCAGCGAAAAATTGAAACAAACAGAGTGATGCAAATACTCTTTGGAGCATAATGGAAGAATCACTGCCATGCAGAGAAACTTTAAGCAGATGTAAATACCAATTTACAATTGACTTGCATAAGATACTGATTCCAGGATCCATCATTATAGCTTTCATTGATAACTAACAAAAAATCCTACAATCATGGAAATATGTGTAAAACCAATTTCACCTTGTTAAGAATATAAATATAAAGATGTTGCTCTTCCTATCGGCTTAAGCTTTTAGGATTGTTGGTAGCACATCAAATTTAATATGGTATCAGAGCCAGAGGTCCTGAGTTCAAACCTCGACGTTGCTCGTATTAAAAATTAATTTCCTCCCTTAGTTGTCCACGTGTTGGGCTTTGGGCTAGACCAAAATTGTCGGCGGCCCGGAGTGTTAAGAATATAAATATAAAGATGTTGCTCTTCCTATCGGCTTAAGCTTTTAGGATTGTTGGTAGCACATCAAATTTAATATGATATCAGAGCCAGAGGTCCTGAGTTCAAACTCTCCCTTAGTTGTCCACGTGTTGGGCTTTGGGCTAGACCAAAATTGTCGGCGGCCCGGAGTGTTAAGAATATAAATATAAAGATGTTGCTCTTCCTATCGGCTTAAGCTTTTAGGATTGTTGGTAGCACATCAAATTTAATACACCTAAAAGGTCTTCATATTACTGAAATATTCTAGCAGGAGAGATATTCCATTAGGCAACATGATCATGTCCTATGGAAGTTATTGAACTGAATGCATCTGTATTTTCAAGTCAAAGATGCATTGGTCAAAACTGTTGGAATTTTCATAGATTAGCTTAAGCTCATCCAATTCTGCCCAAATTTTCCATATTGAGGACTGATGCATACAGTTGACCACTTGACCAACAATTAAAATAATGACATCTTATGACCAAAGATGACGATAATATTCACTATTTAAATGAAAATGTACAATTTTTTCCAAGAAATAAAAGCGTCACTGAAGTACAAATAGTTTTGCACAGTTCTAGTAGAATATGGTTACCAGCTGTATAGCGACACCACCTCGCTTTTTCTCTGAGTTGAAAGGAAATACATGAAGAACAGAAGATTTTGATCGCACTTCTTCAAATTTCATTCCAAGCTAGAAAGAAAGATGAACATGGTAATCATTTAACTAGAAAATATAAAATGATGAGGAAACAATAAATAGATATTGCAGTACCTTGATCCCCCAAGAAAGAATAGCCTTCTCTGTAGGTGACCCAGTAACTTCTACAGCTTTACCATCCTGCCAACAGTAAAAGGTTCGTTACACGATATTGTTTCAGTTTTCAGGGAGTGTAGTATTCTTATAATATGCAGTCCAGAGTTGTATGATGACAACTACAAAATCAATTGAATTAGCAAATTACTTGCATCAGATTAATCCTTAAAGAGAGTATTTTTCTATACATAAATTGATCCATACATTCAGACAACTTGCTTCTCCAATAGACCTATACTGTTCTCTCAAGTAGCACATCATATGTAAAAATTGAAACAAGGTAAAGACAAAGTTACCTGTGGTTCAAACACATTGGCAGTTGTATTTTGTGCTATGCCTTCAATCACCATAGAAGACACAACATCTGATAACATAGTAGAGTTGTCTGTAGTATTTAAACTTTTACCTCCAATATATGCTTCCACAACAGTCATCTATGACAAACATTTGATGAACCAACGTCAGAAGATAATTAAAATTCTGAAGTGATATAGTGGTAAAACATTAAAAGAAACAAAAAAATCAGAAAATTATAAACTTCAAACCTGATTAAGAGTCAGTGTTCCGGTTTTGTCACTACATATGGTTGTTGCTGATCCCATCGTTTCACAAGCAGAAAGTCTCCTCACCTGCAAGCTAACTGTTATGCTCCTCAAATACAAAATTAAAACAGGCTAGCCAATAATTTATGAGGAACACTTGCCAGGGCCTTGTCTGCCATCATCTTTCGCATTGAGTAAGCAAGGCTGATAAAATTAGAGAAGGTTATGTTTCTGACAGAAATAAACTAAGTGGGCAAATTTTGATGTCATAAGAAATAAAAGTTGCATGGTAATTCAGTATATATCCATACGTTAAGGTGACTGCCAATGGGAGCCCTTCAGGTACAGCAACAACCACTATGGTTACCTGCCAAAAGTCAAAGAGCAATAAGCCATTTTGTTAAAATAATCAGCAAACATGAATAACCAAACTCTGGGTACATACTGCAACAGTCAAGATTTTGATTGCTCCATTTAGTGCAGCCTTTGCACTTGTTTGTCCCTTTATAAACTGAGTTGTTCCATCAGGGTTCTGGGTATTCCCAGTAAAGTATCTGAAAAGCTCAAATTAAAATATTATGTAATAATGCATATGCGAACTAAAATTTTACTTTCCTAGTTGAGGAATATATACCTAATCCAGAGTACAATCAGAACTGCAGCAGCAACTGTCAATCCAACCATACCAATTAACGTAGCAACACCATTCAATCGTACCTATGAGAACAAGAATAAAGTGTGTAACAAAGCAGAGACATCCATGGTCCACAACCTCAAATAACAACGTTGCCTGGTCCTAGAGACTAATCCTTGATGCTCTTGCAAACATTCAGCAGGGTATGAGGAAACACATTGGAAATGGGACCTCCACTAATGTTTGGTCAGATCCTTGGTTATTCAATATCCCTCTAAATCGAAAGCCTTCTTTTTCTTAGTTTGGATAGTAATATGACTGCTATATGGCAGCAATCTTGGAATGTTCAACTTATATCTATTTTATTTGGTCCTTCTTTAGTGTCCCCTATATGTCCCATATATTCGGAGAGCTGCCATGTGTTGCCACCGCCTCGGCCTGGAGGGCTTGCTTGGAACACAATATGGAACATTCCGATTCCTCTGAAAATCCAGTTCTTCCTCTGGAAGATCGCACACCTTTGGCTTCCCACTGAAGATCTCTTATTAATCTTCAATCATTCGCTCGACACCTACTTGTCTGCTTTGTGGCTCAGCTATGGAAACCAATGCACATCTATTCTTTTCATGCTCTTTTAGTGTTAATCTATGGAATATTTTTCAACATGAGGCAGGCTTTACATTTGAATACTCAGCTTCGTGAGACAGTGGGAAATGGACTCTCGAGGGAAGCTCTCTCGACCACAACTCGTGCTCGACTCTTCTCTCTCTTCGCTTTGGGGATCTGGAATTCTAGAAACAACATATTTTCGTTCCAAGCAAGCAACCATCGAGATGGTTTGGCAGCGTGCTTTGGCTAGCTCTCATGAATATGCTGGACACCACACTACTAAGGCATCCCCCCCCAGATCCTTCAAGGTTCCGGTGGGAGCCTCCTCCTCTCGCTTGGGTTAAACTTAACTCAGATGGGTCCTTCACAGGACCGGACCTGGGATAGGGGGAGGAGTAGGCTACATTGCTAGATCTCTAATGGTGAATTTTTGTTCGCAGGAGCTCTTCACAGGGTCTCCGGTTCAGTCTTGGAGCTGGAGGCATGGGGGCTGCGCTGTGGAATACTCAAATGT
The DNA here is from genome assembly GCA_001647135.1 of Pontederia paniculata. Classification (NCBI taxonomy): domain Eukaryota; kingdom Viridiplantae; phylum Streptophyta; class Magnoliopsida; order Commelinales; family Pontederiaceae; genus Pontederia; species Pontederia paniculata. The sequence continues at coordinate 15,477 of LTAE01001293.1, read as the reverse complement.
AGATAACTGGAGATACCAAAGGTGTTGTTCGAGACTGACTCACTTTCTTTGGTGCAAATCATCGACAGACAATCAAGATGTCCCTGGCGTATTACAAATATTCTTAATGACATATGGAATGTTCTGCCTTGGTTTCAAAATTTTGTATCAAAGCATGTCTCTAGAGAAGGAAATCGGGCAACTGACTTCCTTGCAAATTTTGGCCGCAATGGCGGCTCTGATGTATTTTGGCTGGGAGCACCTCCCACAGACCTCAACATTATTTTGTCGTCTGACTCCTTTGGAGCCTTTTGCAATAGATAATCACTTTTTTTAAAAGAAAAATTTATAGCTAAAGAAAGAGAAGTGAACCTGCAAGGGAGTTTCTTCGCCATTATCCTCTGATATATTGGCCATTAGTAATCCCCATTCAGTATTGATTCCTACAGCTGTTACCTAGTATTTATAATAGAAAAAGAACAGAGTATTAAAATCAGTAATCAAATATAACAGTTTCCTAAATAAATATGAGCTCGCGATGATTCTTTCATTGGATGTTAATCAATCAGAAATATGTAGTCAATCTTTCTCCCTTGATGTTCTTCTAATATAGAATAGAATGCCTCACAAGTTGATTCAATTTTATGATCAATTACTCTGACGAACTAAAGTTGGCAAGTACTCTCCATGGCTAAACAAATCTAGTCCTAAAATCTGCTACAGGACAAGTACAGAAAAGCATGCAACAACTCTCTCAAACCCCTAACTAGTTGGATTGCTTATTCGATTCATAACTTCAACGTATCTAATGGTTTAAGATGACAAGAACAAGTGAACAACCAACCAAGGGCACTTCACATTCTCTCTTCTTATGGTATTCTTCTTGTCAATTATTCTGATGAATTACAGTTGGTGAACACTCCTAATAATGAAATAAATCTGTAAAGAAAACTGATCTGAATTAATAGGTGTATTACTAGTACCTGTTCATCAGGACATGTCCTCTACATATCTAAAGGTTGAAGCCAACCTATTTAGATAGAAATGAAATAACTAACCACCGCGTTGACAACCAATTACCCTTAGAGGATTTCATTTGTCTCATAGAGGTATGTTTGCATACTTTTTGCATATTACAAGATTATTCTAAATAAAATTATTCTTAAGAATGCGATTTTCAGAAGTAAAAGTCTGAAAAATGCTACATTGTGATTACTTCAGAGTATGTTATCAGTAATTTATCATCATCATGTTTAGTTTAAGTTAAAGTTCGATCACTCAGGTAGTTATAAAGCTAGTAAGTATGCCCTTAATTTTTGTTATATTTAACCTTATATACATTTCAATGTATACAAGATTGAACACTTCTTGGATCATAGTATAAACAGATTTCAAGCTTATGGGAACATATTTTTAAGACAAAAAATTAGTCAAGCATCAATATTTAATATCATCTAAAATACTAAAATCATGCAGGAATATCATTGTGTGTATATATATATAGATGCATATATCTTAATAATTTCTTTAAGAGGCTATATCTTATAACATGTTACTTTGGTATTTAAAAGAAAAGTTGATTTTGTAAAGGGGAAAAATGGTATCTTATTTTGTTATCCATCCTTGTTCACTAATTTCGTAGAATGAATATTTGATGGGATGAAAGGGTTTGGAAACTCCACAAAACCTTCCTCTTTCTTAATCATAAATTCTTTAATCCATTCCATCATATCACTTAATTCACTCCTAATCTTTTCAATAAATCCTAACATTCTAATTCAAACAAGCCATAAAATACGAGGAAAATAAATGCGACAAGATGTAATATGAGTGTGTTATCTATAAGAAATAAGATAATGAATTGTCAACCAACATAGATAAGAAGATCCCTTCATTTCCTTAATTTTCCAACTAAAGATCTAAATATCTTCTAGGGTACTTTGCATCAAAGATTTCTTTTGTTGTGGCACATATATGTTAGACACTAATCAAGAATCCATTAATGATAACTTTTGCAAGTTGTTTTATTGAACTAACTTAATCAATTAACTTATATATCTCAAGTCTTAACTCTACATCAACGAGTCACATATGATCTCAATAAAACATCAATAAAGATAAAGAAAAACTAACCAATATGGTGCCATAGCCATCAGCAACCTTGCAACCAGACATCAAAAATGGTGCCTTTTGATCCTTTCGAACCTAAATGATAATATCGTATATGAGTAAAAAGAGTCAGTCAGTGTATCTTAGGATAATTTCGTGTGTGTGTGAGAGCATAAAACTATAAGAAACTCACAATTTTAGTTTCCCCAGTCATACTAGATTCATCAATAGAAAGAGAATGACCAGAAATTATAACCCCATCTGCAGGGACCTAAAAGCCAATTCATATAGAAAAACTATTACCAATGGCTAAGAAAACATCCAATACTTTCAGAATTAATATTTTTCATCTGCTTTACCTGATCACCAATTTTAAGTGGAACAACATCACCAACCACAAGATTAAATATCGATACTTGGATTCTTCTGCCACCTCTAATAACCTACAATTGATTTTTATAACTCAAAATTCCATATCTAAGCATTATAATATTACAAGAAAATAAAGATGTAAAAGCACCAAAAGTTGTCACAAACCTCCAAGTGAATATTTTGTTTCTCTTTATTGAGATCTTGAAATTGAAGGGATTGCTTATAATCACTGGTAGCTAACAAAAAAGGAATTTTTTGTAAAATTCAACTGCCACAAAATTAAATTCATATAAATTACTTAAAATCCATGACTTCATATGCATCCGAATTAAGAATATCCAATGTTGAAGAGTGCATGCATTTGCACCAATATTACAAGCAAATCCGTTTTCTTCAAAGAAAAAGGTGAAGAATGGGTTACTACTATGTTTGAGTAGTCATCCACTTTGTATTAGAATTATAAAAGCTTGAAATTTACAAGTTCTCACGAAAAGCTACTATTCCTTCCCTAATCTCTAAAATTGGCCCGTGGTTGTCTCCGCTCTTGACTGCTTTACATGACCAATGTATGCAACAAACCTCAAACGCAAGAGCAAAATGGTTGATATTAAACCTACTGAAAACTCAAAAGCGAAACAGTCAAAGGGTCAACATTTTCAACAACGGAATTTAACATCGATAGTTCAAAACCCTCCAAGTAGATATAAATGGTTATCCTCATATCTTGTAATGTTACATTTGTGTTTTATTTCCTACATTGTATTTTGAAGTATTATTATAATATATTGCCTGAAAATCGAGAGTAGTTCAGTATTACATCTAGCGTATGCAATAAAGAAACTTAACTTATAACAAAAACCAAATTTTAGGCAAATATTCATTTGAGAATACATCAAGCACCATGTTGCATCAACAAGTAAAAATCTAAAACTTATAGTTGACAACCTCATAAAATTTACGAAGCAAACATTTGTGCATGAACATGTCATCAATAGTTAAAATAAGCCTGAAAGTATGTATGACAATAGTCATTCAGTCCATGACATTTCATAATATTGTGATTGATTGCTTTTCTTTTCCCCGTGGAACAATTTGGTATAGTTGAAATTTAGTTTCATTTTGTTTAAAAAGTTAATTATCAGTTTCATATTATTGACAGTATTTATGGATCACGAACAGTGTTAAGTTTTGAGTGGACATACACTGGAGTATTTGGTGGAAAGTCATATAACATAGCTTAACCCGAAAGAGTTGTACTTAAAGTAACAGTTTCTAAAATTACATCAATTGAAAGAAGCACAGATTTCATCAACTTACATCACCTTAAATAAAGATGGACATATGACTATACTCACTTTACAACTCGGGAATTGTAAACAGAAACAAATAGGAAATTCAGGTGGCTACTTCATAACGAGCCCAACTATAAATAAACATGTGCAAATGAGTAAAACACATATAAATTAAATCTAAGCAATATACCTGTGACAAATATAACAAGAATAACTGCAAAGGCAATGCTCCCACCATCATACCATCCCTCGCTCAGACCCTGGAGTAGCAGATTTAAGTTTTCAGAGAAGAAACATTTTAGGATTCAATATAAGTATCCGGTAGAGAATTTTATCTCAAAGTAAATAAATCTCTCTTACAAATTTTACTGACTTTGTAAAATAATCATAATTCGTTGTGGAACAAGATATACAAATGTGTGAAATGCTCATTTTGCAAACTTGAACTTCAATAGCTTTATTGCTATGCATTCTGTTTATTATTTTCTCAAGTAATCCAATATGAAGTCTGGAACATTTTAACAAGGTAGAAAATGAGATCTATCAAGAAATCCAATTTAAACCATTAAACTTCTTAAAAATAACAAATCACATATAGCATCCTGGCCTATCAAGATATTGTTCGCTTTGCTGCGTTCATATAAACCATATCTGTAACCATCACATGTATTCAAACGTATAATTACTTCACACTATGTACTTATGACAACTTATATTTCAGCTTTCAACATAACAGATTGAGTGATATTGAGTGTAAAACACATCATAAATGGTCCAGACATTATATTTCAGAGAACCTAAATTTTCCCTAATACTAGACCTGGTTAGTCTTATTCCATATAAATCTCATAATTGTTCTATTTATTGGATTAGTCCCAGAAAACTCTGAAATCTAGCAATACGCTTTCATTTTTGTAAACTTGTAGATTAAATGTTATGCCATAGAAAGGTTATAACCCTAGGTATACATAACCTAAAGTACTTATATAGATGGATTCTTACCACTAAAATGACATATTTAAAGTTTTAGTATTTAAATGATCGCAAAAGTATCATCTTAACCTATGCATAGTCTAAAACAGATTGAGTGATCCTTAAGTTTGGATAAAGAACTTCTATTATACAACTTTGATTAAATTCCAAAGGCTGTGGAAAGTAGGCATCAAAGGGAGTTCACAGATCTAATCTCATAATTTTTGAATGATTCAATGGTGGTGTAACAACAACCTTGGTAACCAACTTCTACTTTGTTCTTAGTCTGTGCTTGTTCTTTACCATGGAGATCAAAATCCATGATGAAAACATAAAGACAAGAGTTAAATGATTCATTACAGATCAGGGAAGATTATTGATTTCTAAGCACTACATAAATCAACTTCAAAAATGTTCCAAGAAATGGTTTCAAAATAAACCTATTTGTTTCAAAGGACAAACTGAAGGGTGGACCACCAAGTAATATCTTAATAAAAATGTACAAGGTACGGCTACAAAAACTAGGAACACTACAAGCAGGTAGAAAAAGGAGACCAATCCTGGCCCGTCACCACTAACTTTTTCTTCAATAATGTCAAGTAGAATTATTTCACCATTACTTCCAACAGACAACTTATTCAAAATAGATGATAATTGTATAAGGATAAAGGTGTATCATCTCATGTCATAATTACCCTACTCAAACATCATAACAATGCCACCAAAATCTCTTACCATTTAGGAAACCAGTATTAAATTTTAAGTCAAAAACTACAAAACATTGCTGATGGTATTTGCATCTTTAATATATGTATGACAATTTTGGTGAGGATAATACTTAGAGGCCTACAAGATTATCATGCATTACTGATGCAATGGTGGAACACAACATTTACGGAAGAGGAAACAACATGTAATAAATGTGAAGCATCGCAGACTCTTAGCGTTAAAGTGATCACTAGTGAACTCTCAGAAACTCTTAGTTGCCACCACTAACATTATGTAGTACAAGTTGGAAGACAAAAGGAGAAATATGGACATTAATAGAAATAATAAATTAAATCAAATAAAAGTGGTAACCTAAAAGTTTTATGAAAAGCAGAGACAAGAGAAGTGAAGCATAAGAAAGAACAACATCCTAACTGAGGAGTTTGAACAAGAATGAAAATTCATAGTTCTAGATTTCAATTCCATCGGCAAGCCTGTAAGAAATCCAATACCCTTGTTCATTCCTTAAGAGCAACCTGATAGTTCAATCATTTTTCTAGAGATATTTCAAGTAGAAGCAGAAGAAAAATATCAATGAAGATAGGAAAAGATTGTCAAAACGGAGGTCTTATCTAAGTTAGTCTTTAATATGATTTCCCTTAATTGATTAAATACAAGGTATTGAAATTAATAAAACTCAAGGAGAATCTAATGATGAAATATAAACAAATAAATTGATCAATGAGCCTTAGCAGACGTTGAATTTATTAATTACTCACTTCTGTTTTTATCCCCAGTGCCAGTGATATTACTGCAGCTACCATTAAAATTATAAGTGTTAAATCTTGGCAGGCTTCCAACAAGAAGACCTAAAATAGAACATGTGAGAACTATGTCAACAACAGGGAACAGAAAAAAGAGAGCCAAAATAAGTGCATATGTAAGAAAGGCAGAAAAACAAATAGATAAAGAGCTCATACAAAAAAACTTCTTCCTTTCTTTTGTGGATATGTGTTAGTGCCAAATGTGTTTGCCCTATGCAACAATTCCGGCTCATCTCCGGTTATCCCCTTGTCCATATTTGTTTTTAGCATATTTGATAAGCCTTTAACCTACGTAATAATTCATGGAAAACAGTTAAGTTAAAATATAAAATAAAGATACTCATGAAAGCATATTGAGATCCCAAAATACTTGCCCCTCCATATTCTTGTAGTGCAGCTGAATCATTTTCCCTTGTCAATGCAGCAAGCTTGTCCACCCCAATTGCAAAGTCATTGTCAGGCGCTATGGTTGTTCCTCCAATAACGTCTGCCCATTATGTGAAAAGATCATAAGAACCAACTTATCTAAGATTTCAACATGTGGGTTTGACATTAATTGTGAATACTCGATATATTAGTTGATATGGTTAGTCATTTGTTCTTAAAAAATTAGCATTTAAGAGAACTAATTAAATTATGAAGAATTATGGATGTTTCATACCCTAGCATCTGCATAAAAAAATGCACGAACAAAAGCAATCTTATAAATCCATAGAGATTGGAAGAAAATATACCAAAAATTAGCTACAGAACCAAACAATGTCTAGGTTCATGAAAGATCGATGAAATTGAATTTTTCAAAAATATAGTATGTGGAACACATCCTTCCAAAAGAATGTACGTGGAACACATGGCCAAGTATGTCATGGACCATCACTTTTTAAGTATATCAAGAATCTGAAAGCAAGAGTTATATGTGTATAAAGAAAAAAAATTGTAATTGCTTAAATAGATAAACACACTAGCGAGAAGGCAAGCACGTGAATAGAGAAGATATCTCAATAAAGCATGGTTATGTATCAAACTGCTGAAAGCCATTTCAAATTGCGACTAACCAATCAAGCAACTAGCAATTAAGAGCCTATATTTTTTTCGACTACGGCCTGTGTACAAGTAAGAAACTTTGAGCCTGCACAATAGTTACCTGGTGCCCCTTTCTCCCCAGCTTCCTTGAAAAGAAACGCTGCCTGCGAAAATTTATGCGTGTCAAATATTTGGAGACAACATACTAAATAGCTCGAGAGTACAAAATGCAAAATATGAAATAAGAAAACAATTTGGTTAGAATATACCCGTATCACTTGAGCGTGCGCCCTTATTGTCCTCCTAGTATTCTCTTTGTCTTCCTCCCTTTTGAGATCCAGAGTATATCTGAATCGACGAGAAGCATTGAGCACAAGGGCAGCTTGCTGGCAAGAAAAAGAAGAGTTAACTCCTTTTTTAGGAACAACTGATGCAGATAATTGGTTAAATGTGCTGCTGATATTAAATATTAAACATACTCCTCCGAGAAAAAATGTCAAGACAGAATGATGCAAATGGAGAAAAAGAAAAATCATTTACAAGGCATCTGACTTCTATTTAGCCAGCAACTAGACAAACAATATCAAAGAATATGTAATATAAATTATAAACTGCATGAAAGGTTTCAAGTCGGGTATGCATAATTCTTTTTACAAGCAACAGAAAATACTCTACAAGTAGAAGCGAAAATAGTAACAGACAGCCTCATCTGAATTATGGGGCAAATCTCCTTTTTGCAGTGTCATAAAACGACTAGGCTAATTTCTGTAATATTCATTACTCCGCGCCTGGCTGTCCGGTCTCGTTTTGCATCATATGGAAAAGATAGTTCCATGTACCTATGGATCAAACTCGGGTTTACATGAAGGAAAATTAAAATGCTCATCTATTCTCACAGATACATAATGATTCATGGAAACTAGATTCATTTTTCTCCCTCTATATCTCAAACCATAAATGGTTACATTGCCTTACAATTGTTTTTTTATATTAGTATCATAGATGGAAAACTTCATCTCATTAAATAAAATTAATAAAATATAATTATAAAGATATTACTGTTTCTAACTACTTAAGATTTGAGGATAGGTGCCCTTAATGCCACTCCTATTACCCACTTTGCTTCTATTTATGCTATACTAATAAATTAATTAATTGTTCACAAAATGTTGGCACATTTTCAAGAAAGTTAGTCATATTTATATTAAGGGCTATTTCTAATGACACCCCTCGTACTATAACTTTTTTTTACGAATAACATCAAACTATAATTTTACCAGTTTTAGTCCCTAAACCATTTCCGCTTTGACATTTTAGTCCTGACGTTTGATTCTGTCAATTTTTTTGTTAAAATTAATTTTTCAAATTTGTTAAATGACACTTGTACCCTTATATAAAAGTTTAAAACATTTTTTATCTTTTATTACTTATTAGTTTAAAACACTTGTACCCTTTTGCTAATCCTTTATTATATTAAAAAAATAAGTAATAAAAGATAAAATTTATTTTAAACTTTTATATAAGGGTATAAATGTCATTTAACAAATATGAAAATTTAACTTTAACAAAAAAATTGACAAAATCAAATGTCAGGACTAAAATTTCAAAGTAGGAATAGTTTAGGGACTAAAATCGGTAAAATTATAGATTAGGGTTATTCGTGAAAAAAAGTTATAGTACAAGGGGGTGTTAGCGGAAATAACCCTTATATTAATATTCTCTCTCTTCATACCAACTAGATTTTTATCAAAAAAATATTTTTTTATTACTATTTATTTACTTCACTGCAACTAATTGTTAATTATTATAGTGTTTATAAAAAATTTGTCCCTATGTATAATACTATCTTTTCTATTAATTCCAGACAATATTTTTTTGAAAAACATAAATTGCTATTTATTTTCTTTATACTTAATTATTTATCTATATTATTTATGTGATTTATGTTATAAATAAATAACCATTTGATGAATTGGTGGTTATCACTAAATTTAATCTGGATTTCAAATATTTACTCAACTAAACCAAATGAAACATTTCAAAGTTATTAATTAAATAACATTTGAAAATAAATGATGTATTATATCCTAAAAAGTAAAGCAACACATGAATATATTTTGATTAGATATATCTTAATGATAAGGGAGCGTGTAATAATTGTTTTATCAAAGTAAAATATAAGATGTAAAAAAATATTATTGAGAAAATGGATTGCATAAATAATAAATATTTACCTCTTATACTTTATTATTGTTAAATGTAATTTTCATTATTAATTAATAAATTCACCACTTTTTTTTGTATCCACTTGGGGCTCCTGGTGTCCAGGGCTACTAGCATTTGACTAATCCAGAGTCGAGGCAAAGAGCATAATGATATTCCTCTGACCAAATTGATGACTCTAGGGTTCGAACTCGGAGCTACTAGCTCCCTCGTTCCTCAACTCAGGACACACCCCTGCTAAACAAGTGTGTGAATCAAACTTGATTTGAATTCACCACTTTGAATGCTCTACCGCCCAACCTTCTATGTAATGCTTAATTCTTGGTATTTGAAAGTTGCAACTAATCCAATTCAAGACATAATTAACTGGGAGAAAAAAGATTAAAATAAACCTCTCTCACATTCAACATACTTTTCCAAGGTCAAATGGACTAAGTTTTTGTTGGCTGATCCGAGTGCATGCATGTACTACTGTCTTGAGAAGAATTCAGAAGCATGTTGTAAGTTTTTTTTTAATTTCCTGACATTCAAAAGTCAGATTGTCCTAATTAATGTAATTCTAGAATCCCATTAATAACACTCCTCAAATCTTAATGACTTTATCCTTACTTTATATAATATTTTTATATATTATAAAAAGTTGACACTAAAGATAAAGGGTAAATGATTAAATTAAGAGTGGCATTAAGAATTTACGAATAAGCACACCCTTCCAGTTCCTACTTTTTTTTCCACAACTAAACACCATGCGTAATTTAGACACGTCATACTGCATTATTCATGACCACATTTCCGAAGAATAGTTTTAGCAAAGTAAGATTTAGCATGCCAACTCCAAATAACTGGACGTTCGAATTTGGTTTTTTTGCATGTGTCATCATCATCCAGATCATATCAACTTTCACGTATTCTGGAAAAGATTAATCCAATACAGTTCTTTGATTCTGCATTCGTGTTTTCAGTTTCCGATATGTTTTGATATTAACGTATGATACATAATATGCATATATTTTGAGTTTATTTTTGTTTTCCTTATTCGTATCTAATGTTACTAATTGCCTGTAAGCTTTTACACAGAGTTGTCCAAGTAACAATCAAATCCTTGGTGGAAGGGTGATAAGAATCCCAAGCTATATGTGAATGCCGCCTACGCTATATTTTCGACCGAATAAATAAGCAAGCCAACAAACCCTAATCGCATTGCACTACAATCCATCACGCATCACACTCGAGAGCCCTTACATTCTAACAGACAGATAAACAAACAGGACGCAGTCGCTCTTTTACGTACCCGCCATCGCTGAAGCCGCTCGACGGGCGCGTTCTTGGGCGGTATCTCGAACGTGTCGTCGGCGTCCTGGCTCGGTGAGCAGACCTCCTCCTCCTCCTCCACGACGTCGGGGTTGCCGTACCTGGTCACAACGCTCGCCACGCCGCCGCATTCCTCGTCGATGTAGCTGTGGTGCTCCGGCGACTGCCGCGGCTCCCCCATCGCAATCTACAAGGAGAAGAAGCTGAGAACCGGCGGGTAGGGTTTCGAACCTCGTCTACAGATGGGCGCCGACGAGATGAGATGGGCGATCGGGTAGAGGAAGGAGGAGGGAGCTCGATGCTGCTTCGTTGGGGGTTTTCCCCTCTTTCCCGTGTCCTCCTCCTCCTATCGACGTTTCCTCTTCCGCTGCTACCACTCGATCGTAACCATCATTTTTTTTTTCTTTATTTGTTACCTCTTCGTCTCTTCTTCTTCTTTCTTGATTCCTCTCTCTCTCTCTCTCTCTCTCTCTCTCTCTCTCTCTCTCTCTCTCCGCGAGTTGCTCCCTCTTTGCGCGACGCTCGGAGATGTGCTCACGGGCGAAGTGGAGAGAGGACGAGAGGAAACTTCGCGAAGCTTTCGCAGCGGTAAGTCTAAATTCCAATTATAGGCAAAAATATGCCTGTGCACGGACTGGATTATGCGGGGCGATATTGACCTTCTGATTTAGGATGAAGCAGATGTGATGTTTTTGGACGGTGAGATGATGAATACGAAAAAGATGTGTACGCGGGAAGATTTGAAGATGATATGGGACCGTTGGACGACGTAATAATTCCTGCAAACTTATTCGTCCAGACTCCAAACAGATAAATGCAGCAATAATGTTTGAGAGTGTGTTTGCAGGTGACTTAATTTTATTTTTCAATATACATGTCATTTATTTCTTTAAATATATATATATATATTAGATGAGTTTAGCGGAGGTATAAATTATAATTTAACTTATACATATAAATTACGTGATTTGACGGTCCAAATTAAAAAGGTAAAAAAAATTTCTACGATGGTGATTAAAAAAATAGTAAAAATTTATTTCTTTAAATAGTCAAAGAAACTATTTATACAAGTAAAATTTAATTTAGATTGTCGGATCACGTAATTTACAAGTCAAATTATTTACACCTTTATTAAACTTTATTAAACTTTTACAAAATGATGATTCGATGTACAAACACATCCAACTTTATTGTGCGAGATTTAAGTCACTAATCATGTTAATAGACCTAAGTGAAACTTATATGGCACATGCCACGTTATTCGAATGTTCCTTAACGTCACTTTTCAGATTTTAATGTCATTCTTTAATTATCATTTTATTCTGATTTTATACAATATTTTATGAAAAATATGAGTATGCAATATTATATAGTGGTCCATTTCTCTTCATATTATTACGTAAATTTATTAGTGTGGACTTATCTATAATTTACAGCGGTGCATAAATATTTTATTTATATTTTTATATTATAGAAAATTAATATTAAACATAAAGAATAAAATAATTTTAAAAGAAGTGGCATTACGAATTTAGCAACGATAATAAGCACATCCTTATATAAAATAAATTTGATTTTCAAGAATATAAAATAATATTTTAAAAGAACGGATGATGTGGCATAATAAATTATATTAAAAGATGATTGACGTATACCTTCTAGGAACGAAAGTTGAGTTATTTAAAAATTTAAATTCAAATTTTAGTGGCCAAATTTTAATTTTGCAATATTTAAGAGGCATTTATGCAGGAGTATTCTTTCACATTATCTCATAATATTTTATTAAATTACTTGAGTCCATCATATTATATTATTCATTTTTTTATATGCAATTTAAAATAAGTGAATAAGACAATATGATGAGCTAAGTAATTTAACATAATAATATTAGGTGATGTGGTAATATAACATGAATTAGTATTTGAAAAGCATTGTACTTGACTAATTGAATTATTTATGCTATCACAAATAAAATTTTCAATAAAAAAATTTATATATTCAAATAATTGAAGTGTAGATTTTGCTGAACCAACTCCGTATTGATGTTTCGGAAATGACTTTCGGGTGTGATAAAATGTTTTCGATATTTTATTCTACACTCGGATTAAGGCATATTATGAGAAATTACATCATGACAATATGATCAACGCATGAATCTTTAGCAAAGATTAAGGTTCAAAATTTCATTAGCGAACAAGATATCTTTAATATATAAATTTAATTAGTGAAGATATTTTGAATATTCAGCATACGGTGTTAACACCAAATAAATAATAAAGATATCTATTGAAGAAAAGATAATTTGAAAGAAATTGTATGTATTGGTCTAAGAAATAAAAAAAAATCATAAGGCCCCAGATTTTCATAATAATAAAAATAATAAATATGGAGAGAAAAAAAGGACAAAATGATGAGATGTTTAATTTGATTAGACTTAGGAAAAGAACATTTGAATGTCAATATCAATTTGATATTTAAATATTTTTGTAATCAATTTAATATTCCTATTTTTATTTTAATTATTTTTCAAAAAAACTTATAATCACAATATGATTAATCTTAAAGAACTTTAATCGTATCGAAAGCATATTTAAGGAGGTTTATTTTTCCTATAAATAGGATTTAATCCTCTTCTCATCCCACATTTTTTTTCTCTTCTCTTTTTCTCACTTTATCCTCCCTCGCTCTTCACTGGATCAGATTAATATGGAGCAGGAGAGGTCAAGAAGATGATTCATTATGAAGGAGTGTGAAGATCGATCTAGAGCAAAGAAAAAAAAGATAGTTTGACTACAAAGCAAGATATATAATTAGAAGGATAACCTGTAAAGTTTTCATACATATATGATTGAGTAAATGAAAAGATTGATAATCAATAGTTTTTACCATAAGTCTATGATTAACTTGTAAACTAAGTAGTTAATTATGTTTCCTAATTGATCATCAAGATGAAAAGAAAACTAAATCGGAGATACGAATACGGACCGCGTCCAATCCCATGCGAGCCACGTTCACAGCCCACACAAATGAAAGACAAACCATGTCGAATCTCCGACACAAGTCACTTCCATCGAAAAGAAAATGGACCACATGTCTATTTTACATGATTTGTGTCCCAGGAGCCGACCGTGTCAACCCTTGACACGTGCTTTTCCTCCCGCTCCGCGTGTCGCATGGACATAGTCCGTACTCGAGGGCCCCGTATGATAAAGTAACAAACAGGTTGTGTAGCAGACTCTCACATGAACTTAGCATGATAGGTAATAAAGAGAATAAAAGATGTTAATAATTTCGTATAAGTTTATGCATGAAGAGAATGACCCCAACTAATTGAGAGATTTATCCCTACTTTATATTATGTTCCTACGAGAATTACCGAGTCCTTTGTGTACTATTATTGATGAGATTTTACTTAAGTAAAAAAGAGACCCCATGACTTAGCTAGTTATATTGGCGCTGATTTTTCTAAATCTTCTTGCACTAATAATTATTTATTATTGATTGAAATAAAAGACGACTTAGGGTAATATATTTGAAAAATAATAAAATGGTCCTAAGTATTAATTGTGCTTGAACATGCTACACACTAAGGTAATGTACACCATGAGAAATAAGTGTAATTGATGTTATTGTCACGTATGAACTTATGTCACTAAAAAAAAGAGGTAAAATAATTGAAAGTAAAATTAATGTAGACTATACGATAGAACATTTTATTTACTTATATCTTCATATATATTTTTACTTTATTAAATTAGTATCATTGTATATTGGACTTTATAGTTCATGAGAGAATTATCTCTCTTGTATTTTGATCCAGCAAATAGAATAAATGATAATGGTGCAACGATAATATGATGATATTCGTGATGAGAGATGACTTGCACATGATATAAATCCTGATTATATATTAAATATTGTCTTTCGCAATGATACATTCATCAATGGATCGATCAAAATCAATTAAAAGATATAAGTCTCCTAGCCAGGTGATGGCGTGAGTTTAATTAAATATGAACTCCACTTATGAAATGTGATTCAAAACTTAAATATGAACTTTAAGTTTAATTAAATATGAACTCCACTTATGAACTCCAATAAACTTGGGTCACGAGTTCCATGGAAAAAAAAATGGATCTTTCTTTTTTTCTTCTTAACATGACACCTCTTTTTTTACTTGACATTCGCCATTTTTTTTATTCTCTCTCCGCCCTCCAATCTTTCTTTTTACTCTACCTTTTAAATGATATTTTAACTTTAATTATTGACTTCTAGTTATATCCATTACAATTTAATTTTATATTAATTCAGTAATATAATTATAAAATTATTATTACTTCGGTATTTCTTTTCATTTTAATTAATTTATTTATCTGAAAATAATAATTTTATTTTTGTTACATGGTCGATTCAAACCCTCATTAGAAGTTTTCATTTTAATTTATTAAAATTAATTTATCAAATCAACTGTTTGTTAGAATTCAAAAACTTTTTTTTGCTTTCAAACGCTATCTAATACATACACATGGCTAATTCTGTTCTTGGAAGCATATGTCGTGTGGATGTTATACGAGGTAACGAGCTCATTCCAGGTGCAATTAGTTATGTTAAGATACCAAAACTATCTCTCTCTCTCTCTCTCTCTCTCTCTCTCTCTCTCTCTC
>LTAE01001292.1:44190-58239 GCA_001647135.1 Pontederia paniculata | reverse complement strand
GCGGCCGCCTCGCGCCTGCCGGTGTCAGATCGGAGGAGAGGAAGCGACTTACCGGTCACCGGAGGAGAGAAAGCCCTAGGAACGTCAGGAAAAAAGAGAGAGGAAAGAGGGGTTTGGGGATTCTGATCGGGTTTAGCGAGCAAATTAGCGAGCAAATTTTACTCGCTAAATATATTCCGTAAAATAGGTTAAAGCGTTTCGTACGCAGTTATTTACTCGCTATATTTGCCGCTAATTTGCTCGTAATTAGCGAAAAAACTTTTGCTCGTTAATTTGCTCATTAATTTCGTAAATGAAGTGATCGTGTTTCGAACGATGAATTTTACTCGTTAATTTGCTCGTTAAAATGCTCGGTATTACTGACAACTCATCTTGCTCGCTAATTGGCCGCTAACTTGCTCGCTAACGTCAATAATTTTGTTGCTCGGGAGGTTCTCGTCGTTTTCTCGTAAACAGCGAGCAAATTAGCGTCAAAAAGTTGCTCGCTAATCTTTGCTCGCAAAACACTGTTTTTCTTGTAGTGTGTACACTTTATAAAACTCAAGAACAATACCTCACTAAAGATCTAAGTGAATATGACTAAAGAGATGTCTCCTTTCTAATTGTGAGACAAGCGACTTTGTCACACGAGTAAGAAAAAACTTTGAATACTAACTAAACAAAATTTTATTCCAAGTATAAAAGATTTGTATCTAGATGTATGTGTGCATTATTTAGGTGGTATGAAGACTAAAGTTACATTTAACATAAGTCTTTCATCTAGAAGTTTACACATTTAATTTGGTGCATATTAATGTCTGTTATATAGAAGATAATGGTTCTCTTTTTTTGCATTTATTGATGATCATTTTAAAAGAAATTAAATTATCATATGTCACACAAAAAAATAGTTTGTTGGTAGCATTCAAGATATTTCTTGGTAGAAAAAGAAAATAGCAAAAACTCAAATATATATGTTTATGTAGATAATGACAATAAACACAAAGATCCTTTTAAAGGCTACTACAACACTTTTGATATCAAGTTGAGAAGATAATTTCTAAGACGATGAGTAAAATAATGTGGTTGAGAGAATTAATGAACAAAATAATTAAGGAACATTCTAAATGTATACTTTTACAGTTTTACATGTTAATCTATAAAATGACTTTTGGAGTAAAGCATTGACAATGTTTGAGGAGGGTGCGCCGCCCTCCTCAATGAAGTGAGGAGGGCAGTGTTGTGAGGAGGACGGCGAAGAAGAGAGGAGGGTGACGTGCCCTCCTCACATTTCATTGAGGAGGGTCGTGTGCCCTCCTCACAGCAAAAAAAAGTGAGGAGGGGGGAGGAGGGAGCACAACGAAGGAGTGGCTTACTGGTGGCGAGGAGGCGAGTGGGCGGGCAACCACCGGCAAACGCGGGTGGGTGGAGGAAGAGGGGAAAAGAATGCGGAGAAAAAAATTGAGGCTAGGGGGATTTTAGGGCATGGGAATTAGCGATAGAAATTCTGTCGCTAACCCATCGTCGGGTTTGTCGCTATCAACGACAAACCTTTTCTGTAATTAATATGTCGCTAGCGTGTCGTATTTTTTTAAAAAAATTGGTCAACTTATCTTGTCGTTGAAGAGTCGTTAAATTATCGTCATTAGCGACAGCTTAGCGACAAATATTTCTGTCACTAGACAGTTGTCGCTAATTCATCATATTCTCGTAGTGAATTGTGATTGACCTAATCAATTATTTACAAGATGAGAGATTAAAATTTGATAGTAAATTGAAAGAATATATCTTTTTCATGTATGGTTTCATATATTTGAGGAATTTGACTACAAATTATGGAATTTTGTTAACAGGAAAATTATCGGTAGCAGAACACACATACTAAATGTAACATTTAAGGATGTTAAAAGAAAATATTCAAGAGATTCACGGATGAACGTGCTAAATCTAACAAGCTTAAGAAAATCTAATGAATAGTCAAAGAAAGTCATAGTATTCTAAGTGACGCTTTATCGATCTATTTATTTTAGTCTACTAGTAAAAACTGATGTAGGGGACCAAGGATTACAATATAAAATAAAATTAATCTATTATGGGTAAGCATTACATAAGATCCTAAAGGGGTCTTAAAAACGAAAATAATAAAATTAGATAGAAAATCGTAAAAAATCCCACATATTAATAATAATATATTTTAATATAAAATATATTTTTAATAAATTTCGTCCACTTAATTTTTAGTTAAATTTCAATATATCACAATTTGATCCATTTGTAAGAAAAATATATTGAACTTTACTATATTAATTATTATTATCAAAATTATAAAATAATAATATTATTTAAATAATTAAAATATTTATTGAAAATTATATATGATCGAATAAGATTGTAAGACATAAATTAAAATCCTACCTATAAAATCCTAACATCAAGATCGAGATTGGTTAGAAATTTCAAGATCATAAGATTTTAAGATCTACATCGAGATCGAGCCCAAATGACGTATAAAGGATTACAATGATAAAATAAAAATAATATGTAATGAGTGTAACCGTGTAAGAGTAGAAATGATGTATGAAGATTGCATAGCACTAACCAAGTGTTAAAGTACAATTTGCCAGGGCATATTGCTAAATGGCGTAAAGAAAATATTAGTACGGAGAAATGTTTGAATTGTAAGAAAAATAATTTTATAGCTAAACTTGTTAGAGCAATTTTTAAAATTTGTTAAATAGGAATTTTCAAGAGAAATAATTTTGCAACAACTTTATATTTAAAATTAATAATAAATTTCATTTATAGTTGCACCGACTGCAACATAATTTATACTAGTTTACGAGAGTAAACTCTGACATGGTAAACAACAAAAATAAAAATAAAAAAAGGTGATCAAAGGATCCAAGAATTCCAATTCATCACAGCCTTTTCTTTTCTCTTTTCAATGATAATTCACCATATTTTCTTCTTTTTTTCCCATGGACGTCTCAAGCTTCCATTGAGCTCACAGTGCATACCCTGTCCTTCTTCCGGCCGCCCCCTTGGACGACGTCCATATGGTACAGTATCGGGACGATGCACATGGAACACAGAAGCACCAGCACAGGCCCAAATATCCATGTCAGAAGGGGGAGGGCGGCGTAGAAGAGCCTGTTCCCGGCGGTGTTGAGCACGAAGGCCCTTTCCAGGAGGTCGGCGACGTAGTCCGTCGACAAGTGGGGTGCGCCGGCTTCGCCGTCCCTCGCATGGGGGACGTTGATGAGGAAGTTGGCTTGGTTGATGAACCTGATGGAGAGGGAGTAGCAGAAGAAGGAGAAGATGAAGATGACGAGCAGGGTCACGTACTTGACGGACACCATGATCTCCCCGTGGTTGCCGTACACCGCGTCGTTCAGGGACTTCTTGATGCTGTACGTGCTGATGAGGACGGCGGCGAGGCCCGTGCAGAGGAGCACCGTCGTCGTCGCCATCAACGACGACCCCATGATCGAGTTCCGGATCGTTTGCACTACCAATACGTTCTTCTTATCGTTATCCTGCATGAAATAATTTCACGTACGTATCGGCATGCAAGAAACCATGCACGTTGCATGTGCACGTAACGTACGTACCTTAATCATGGCAAGAACCCAAAGGCGTCTACCAGCTGAATTGATACCTATGACGGTCTGGTGTGGTTCCCTTCTTATCTTTCTCCACAACCAACAGTGGTACAGTATAGAGCACAGAAGCCCCATCGGCACCAACACCATATCCAAGTACCCCTTCCTCCATTCCATCTCTCTCTCTCTCTCTCTCTCTCTCTCTCTCTCTCTCACTCACTCACTCACTAACTCACACACACACACACAGCTGACATTGCAAGACAGACCAGTCATGTACATATATATATACGGGCAGTCGGCACCGACGACTCCACGAGTCAAGAATGTAATATATAAAATAATTAGAAGTGGTTGGCATGACTTCAACTAGTTAGGAAACAAAGGTCGAATCATAATTAATATGCATTAGCCATATGTGGTGTGATCCAGTCCACGAGTCAACCAATCGTTACAGTGTGTCCAAAAGGTATGTAATAAATTATTTGCAGCCTCTTGTCATGTTAGGAAACAAGTCCAAGAGTCAACTGCGGTCAAGTGTGCTGAACATGATTCTTCGAATCAACATTAGATTTGCTTCAAATTTTTATATGCAGTCAGATTCACATCGGCTCGAGTAAACTTTAATCATCCACAGGTTAAATATGAATTTTATTTTTTTTAAACCTGATCATACTTTTTTTTTTAATAAACTTTTTTTTTAGCTTACAGTTTAAAACTATTATAGAATAAAAACATCTTAAACCTTTGAAAAACACTAATATTCTTACTTAAAAGAATATAAATTCAATAATAATACCAAATAACTAAAATTAATTATTAAAAAAAAATAATTGAGTAGTTTGATGTGCCAAATTTAACGATTATATTATTATCAAATCTAACTTAAATATTTCGATCAAACTTAATCAGGTTGGATTGATTTTGATGCGTGAACATTCTTGCAATCGGTGAAAATGTAAAACACATATACAAATTAAATTTTAATTTAAAAAGGTATCATTATGCAACTAAATTTTATGTTGAACATGAGTTTCAATAATGAAACTAATCAATTTATACCTCAAGAATGATTACATTCATCATTCTACATATAGCTTACTTAGTATAATGAATGCACAAATAAGGAAAACAAAAAATTCTAGTCATAACTAATCATGCATGTTCATATCTAAATGCCTAATTATTAAATTTAATTCATGTATCATCTTTACATTTGAAAACATGTAAACAATATTTTCGAAAATCATATAATATCAAAATTCTCATATCATTCGAAAAGCCAAGTTCAAAACTAATACCATTTAAATGATATTGCAAAATAATTTCATCGAAGTTTTATTATAGCATCCATAACAAATCTAAGTCATGAAAGTTAAAAATGCAAAAATATTTACTGTGATAATCAATCATAATAAGATTTGAGTTGAAGAATGTGGGTACTAACAATTTTGAGTTCGAACTTCACGTTAATATTTTTTTTAAAAAAAATCTTCTATCTCTCCGAATTAAATTAATCTGATGTTAGTTTTATATTGAAAAAATAATTTACTGTAATAAGTAGACACGCCACTATGAAATATTATTCGATCAAGAAATTAGCATTCAAGTTCAAACGATTTAAAAATTGAAAAAAAAACATGCATTTCGCACGTACAGGAACTAACGAAACTTCTAGTAACCTTCGTCCCGATCTGCCAATCACGTCTCAATGAATTATCAAATTCATATTTAAAAATAAATGTAATGCTCAAATAAAAATGTTTTAATCACTTACACAAAAGTAGTAGCGCCAAATACTTGTATAAATATATAAATTTGTGGGCATCCTTGAAACAATAAACTTGAATTCTAACATATTTTAAATTAATTCTGGCAGTACTCCTGTTGCTAACTTGATACAGTGACTGCCCTGTCACTGACCCGGCAATGGCAACATATCAATTGTCTCATTGGTTGCATATTAATTAATGATACTGCCATGCACGCTAGCTCGTGATGATAGCAAAATATCGTTCCGCACAAATTTTAACTACAGTAGCACCCATTTTATATATAGCAAAACATATATAAACATGATAAACAACAAATTTAAAAGGATAGAATTTCATTTTTAGCACCAGCTAAAAGCCAGCTATATATATATACCTTTTGTGGACATCCTTAAAATTAAGATATATATATATATATATATTATATGAACATTCTTAAAAAACTAAACTTAAATTCTAACATATATATTTTTAATTAATTTCCGGCATCAACTGTACTGATACATTGATTGCAGAATGACAAATATCAATTGATAACATGTAATGTTTGCTGAACGTTTCTGCCTATATAAATGACAAATTAGTATTAAACAAGCTCATTAATTATGACAGAAATCATTCTATGTTCAATGTATCTAACATGTTTTGGAAAAAATGAACATATATAACATTTAACTTTATACTTCACCAAGAAGTAGGCTCGGCTCGTAAATGGATTATATTTCGCTTCGGTTCCTTAAAAAATATTTGCTGAGAATCGTGTGATTCAGGATACAAAAAGATGATGCTCATGAATCCAAAAAAAAATTCATATCAGACATTGACCCGCCTTACAAAGTTTTGGAAATATTATTAAAAAATGTTAATAAAGGTTGGCCATCCATTTTTTAAAAAAAAAAGGATACAAGAACCATATAACAACTTGTTTGCAATTGTTTTTTTTATGTTAGTTTTTTTCACTGTTCTCAGTGACAAATTGAATAATAACTTCCTTTGCAAAGAAATAAAAAAACAAAAAAGAAGAAAAAAATAAATTTAAATAACATATTAAAGAGATTGTACATTTGGTTGAAGGGTGAACTAACTTTTAAATTTGTCACATCAACTTTTAAGACATTTAAAAGAAAAAAAAAGTGGAACAATAGGATTTGTAGGTGGAGAGTCGGAAGGCAGGCCATTGTACAAAGTTCCCCCAGAAGTAAGAGGAGGAAGAACATAAAACAACTGAGGCTGTTTTAGTTTAATTTTATAATGACTTTTTAAAATATTTTTATGTAGTTTCAGTAGTTTCTAAATGTATTTTAGTTCCTTTTAAGTTTCATTGGTTTCTAAATTATCTCTTGTACAAATTGCATAAGCTTTTGAAGTTCAATTTTTCTTAGGTGTACAACTTGTGATGTCCTTAATTAATTTGAACCTTCAAATTAATTAATAACAATGCCCTACCATTTCTTAATTGTTCTGTCTTGAGGTGGATCAAGTATTGTTATTCAATCAACAAAAGAAGCATTAAATTAGAATATGCTTTTTTCCTGCATATAAGCTAATTGAGCCCAATTGACATTAAATTGTGTATATGAAATATGTAAATGCTAATGGCCATTTTTATGAACCAATTTTGTTGATGCAAAATTTAGTTTTTAAAGTCACATTTTAAGATTTGAATTAAACTAACTTATGCATTTTAAAGCCATAGTTATTTAGATAGTTTCATTTGTCTTTTGCATTTAGCATGTGCCAAATTGGTTAATTTATCGAGTAAGTTTTCACTAATAGAAGATTATTCGTTTTCCGAACTGAGTTGTTTAATTAATTATTAGTTTATATGTTGCATTATAATTTATCCAAGAGTTTCCTAAGCATGGTTACTTTTTTCTTTTACCTATAATTTTTTATTAATTATATAGCACATCAAATTCAAATTTACCATGAGTAGAAAACACCTTAGTTGAACAAAAAATATATGGTTGAAACTTCATATTGAACTTTAGTACAATCGGCTCTCCAAATATTATGAAACTTCTTGTATTACATCCCATTTGAGTTTACTTTACAAAGAGTTAGAAATTATGTTAATCACAATTGTATATGAGAAGATATGAACAAATGATTAAAGGTCGCACTTATTATTGTTTATGATATTTGCCTGAATTATAAATTATAATACAAAAGTATACTTAAGTATTTGTAAAGTAATATATATGTATATAAAAATATAAATAAAAAAATTTAGAAGTATAAATAGTTAATTACTATAATATAAAACAATAGAATAAAAGTTTTATTTCAGGCTTTTCTATTCTTTTATATTCTTGTTTCATCCAAATATTATATTGAGCAATGTCATTAATTCCTTATATACCAAGGAACTAAAATGATATAGTTAAATAAATCAAGACATTGATTTCTATATAAATATAATTGAGATAGATATATTTAGATAATTTCTTTTTATAATAAATTATTAAAATTATATATTTATTATTCTAAATAATAAATTTATGTAGAGAAAAATCATGCAAGTTTATATTAACATTTTATCTTCTTTTCCTGATAAAAAAATTAAGGTATATATAGTTAGGCAACCTTCGGAATAATAGTAAAATAGAAAAAATCGCTATTTTTGAAATACCAATCAAGCATTGTTTCAGAATATTAAACCCAACCCAACAGAATATAATTGGGTCAAGTCATACCGAAAAAAAATGACATTTGACTAGTCCAACTTAAAATTGGGTCAGCATTTAGAATTATGCATTTGAACTATTTTTTTGGTTTGACCGTTTCCAAATTCATATCTATATAGGTAAGATATGTAGGAATTAGGTCCTGTTTGAATCATAATGGAAATAAAATATAAATTATTTTTTTATAGAATTATATTTTTTAAAAAAAAATCTTTACATATTATTTTTTATTAAAATATATTCAATATTCATATTACCATTTGGGTTGAATGAATGACAATTTTTCAACATAAATATAGACTTAAAATGAGACCAAATAAAATTTAAATGACCATATTCAAATTCAAATATAATCAAATATGATAGTTATATATATGGTCAAAAGCTCAAATATTGAACGCATATGGAAGGAGGTGATGAGCAATAAAAGAGACGAATAAGAAAGAAAAAAAGTACTTCAGTTTAAATTTTTTTCATTGAAAATACTCTAATTCCTAAGGGTAATATTTGTTTATTTTTAGTATCTAAACAATTATTTTAATAAATTTTTAATTTTAGAAAATAAATCAGTGGAATAAATTTCTTTCATAGGATATGAAGGTATCCAAACAAGCCCTAATAGATATTAGAAGTAAATGGAGAGATAAAGTACTCTTCTCTACATACAACTAATTATAACACATATTGTTTTAATTTATTTTATTAACTAGATTATCATGTATGATGATCAATTTCATCATCTAATTCGTAAGATGAATTAATAGCTCATCTAACTAATTTGACAATCCAAAATGATATGCACAGACAAAAAAATAATGACTTTTAGATTAATAAAATAAATAAATAAATAAATGGTCTTGATTGTAACTTGTGGTCGTTATCACGATCAAATTCATGACTTAACCAATAAGTAGTAATTGAATCAATCAAATTGATAGAGTTGACTCTATGCATTGGTTATAGAATGGTGCTTTACATTCTTATTTTACTCTAAGTGTTAAACTAAATATAAAATACAATAATTATTTTAATTGAGTTAACATTAAGTAATAAATATCAATGTTTTGGATAAATCTAATTGGTATCATTCAATACCCTTTGAAAATTGATTAGATCTCGAATTCACTTGATACAATCTTACGAACCGATTCGATTCGAACATATTGTTTTGGATATACTCAGTTTGATCGGATTGGACTAAGCTAACATTAACTTGCTCGTAAAAAAAACGACCCAATTCAATGATATGTGAATTATAATACAATGACTGAAGCCCACAATTGTGCCTCCACCAAAAGCAATTTATATTTTGCAATTGCTTGCTGTCAACCATCACACTTCCGAGAAATTTATTTGCATCTTGTGGTGGCCAAGCTAGAACTTTGTCAAGGGGTGCATTCATATAATTATTTATAAAACTGAATAATTATTTTAAATATTAATCTATATTTTTAATTATAAATTTTAAAATTGTATTTGCATGACTTAACAATTTCACTTTTTATTTTAAATATTAAAAAATAGAAAGGAAAAAAGTGAGAACATTTTAGAATATGTAAGTGATATTATAAAAATAATACATAATTCAATAAAATATATGGATAATGAAATATCAAAATTTGACAATACTGAGATATGTTTCCATAAAAAATATACTTCTACGTGTGTGATAGAATAATAAGTAGATTTATATGATATAGTTATAGACTAATAAATAAAAATGTATGATGTAGTATTTATATTATATACCTTTAGTAAATTAATAAAATTTAATATAATATAATATAAATAATATTTCATGAAATAATATAAGCTAATATTTGAGTAAAAGTAAATGATAACTAATAAGAAAATAAAAGTATGCATGTAATAGAATAAATAAGTAGATTATTATGCTACAATTATAGTCTAATAAGGAGAAATGTATATTGTAGTATATATAAATAATATTGTCAGTGAATGAATAAATATTAATATAATATAAGTAAATTGTATTTTATGGAAAGTATATTAGATATTATTTGAATAAAATAAAGAATAAATAATAAGAAAGTAAACATGAAAAAGGTAACTAAGTATAGGAAAAAGAAAAAAAAATGAAAAGCCAAGAAAAATTGAACCAAAAATCTCTTACAAGCATTTCACCTCTATCCTTTTGTGCAAGTAATCAAATTTGTTATATGACCACTAAGAAAATATTTAATGGGGTCTAGGAGCAGTGCATCCTCTCGGACCCCTTGGCTCCGTGGCTCCGCCCTTTCTCTAGGTTATACATTTCTTTTAACTATAAATTTTAATCGTTGAACTTATCCAAATTTATCATTATAAAATATCATTTATGTCCTTATTTTTTTAATAGAATAAAAATATTAAAAAATAACAAAACAATATTATGAAAAGAATATTTTATAATTAAAAAATGTTATTAAATATTATTTTTATCCTTACTTTGTTGTTTTTATTTTTTGTTAAATTAAATAAGGGTAAAAATGACACTTCACAATGATTAAAATTAAGTTCATAGAAATTTGGATGGAGTCAGACCGAAAACAAATCTGGATAAGTATACCAAAATTGTAACTTTATTGTTTCAAGGTTAAATTCAAAACAAGTTATAACTGAGGGGATATTTGAGGTAAATAACCTTATAATTTTCTCCTTGATTCGATTATTATTGTGGTAGTTCTTTTTGTTACTGAATAGATCTTGCTAAGTCACAATAGAGGTTATGTGTTCAAAATGTTTTCAAACCCACGAGGGACTGAAATGCATTTTCTTCCTCTTTGTGCACAAACAACATGGTGCAGATTGTCAACTCCATGAAGTAGTTCAATTCATCTCATAAGCTTTTGATTTTTATTTTTTGAATCAAGACATAAGCTTTTGATTTTGGTATAATATTTTGGGAGTGAATGACCTTCTTGCTTCAACAAAGATAATGAAGTTTTCTATTTGATAAATTTCCATATTATTACCTTGTGAAAATCATTATCAAAGTTCATCACATTAACCCTTGGCATCTTCGACATAGGCGATGCTAGATTGTAGGTCATTGATAAATCATAGTCCAACTATAACTCTAACTTGATCGTTTTTGAGGGGATCATTTCTCCAATGAACCATTTCGAGGTGTCAAGCTTACAAACAATTTATCAAAAAGACAAATATTATCATGATGATAAAAATTTTAGAAGATTCCTACTTATAGGATGAAACTCAATAACAATCCTAATAATTGTCAAACATTCCCGCCCTCCTCAAAATAGCCTTGGTTTCAAGGCTATGTGGAAACATATTAGATAACTACTCTTTTGTTGCTTGATCAGGTGATTTCTCATTAAAACTCAAACAATGTGAAGATCCCTTCAACAAGAAAATCTAGTAACCTTGGCCATCTTTTGGCATGCAAGCATAAGTAAGTCATCCGAAGAAAGAGGACTTGATGCCAAAAAAAACTTATTTTGCAAGGTTGAATTTGTCTCTTAATTTATATGTCAAATTTTTCATGCGGTTTCATGATTGACTTAAATGTGTGATTGAATCATTTATAATCTCATGACCTTATTCTTGCTCCCATTGGACCATTTTGTATCCATATAGACTAGGATCTCGATTCATGGATCTCTCGATTAGAGAACTAGGAGGATCAAACCATTTCTTTTGACCTCTTTTCAAATTCGATAAGTGTTGGTTGATCGTATATTTCATTGTAGTTATATGATTCACACTCAATTTGTCTTTACAATTCGGAAATCTATCATCTAGATCTTTAACACTAATAGTTGTTCATTCAGGTTCTTTGACATCAATTTCTACTCCAATTGCTATATTTTCACATTTTGCATCTTCGCCGTCATAGCTTTTTAGCTCATTAGAAGCTTGATTCGTAGATGACTCATTTTAAACATCTTCTAGCCCATCAATCATTGGAATCTAAGCATTTTCGCAGTTTTGTACTCTTTAAAAAGTACAATAAGAGCTCATACAGAACTCGATCAATTTTTTTCAGTATACAAATGTGATAAAATTTTAATTTGAGAAAGATTATTAGAAACAAATAATTTAGATTATGAAGACATAACATCACATGGAAGCATTTTCGCAGTTTAATTTTCTAACGATCTAATGAAGTGGTTGGCGGTTGAGGACGACAATGATATGGTAGTAACATACCAAATGGATTGGCGCAGTGATAGTTGCAGTCTGCAACCGAATTATTTTTTCTCGATGGTTGTCGTCGGACAGATAATGAGCAATGCGGCAGCGGAAGACGAATGTGAAGGATCACCAAGTTATTGATCCAACCAAAATTCCATGATATCACAATTGTCCGATGAAGATCGAACTGCTATCATACTAAATGATAGGATTCTAGTCCAATTAGAGCCCTAATTTGTGATAACCCTAATTTATTTTCATAATAATTATTATTTTTAGCGCCATTATTATACTAGCAAATTTGTTAGTATTTATTATTCTTACGACCAATCATATTTCGCTAAGTGACACCTTCGAAAATGATAATACATAATTGTAAATAAATCCTATAAAATATAATTATCATAATATATATCTAGGAATAAATGAAATTTATTGAGAATAGATTTATCATTTAAATGGAAATTTTGA
Source organism: Pontederia paniculata (assembly GCA_001647135.1). NCBI lineage: Eukaryota > Viridiplantae > Streptophyta > Magnoliopsida > Commelinales > Pontederiaceae > Pontederia > Pontederia paniculata. The sequence continues at coordinate 45,570 of LTAE01001292.1, read as the reverse complement.
TTGGACCACCACTTTAACCAATCATCAAACAAGCTGTCATAAGCAAGCAGCTTGTCACCTCCTTCTTAGCCTATTTTTTTCAACCGACTTAACTTGCCATAAAATCCTGTAAAAATTCGTGGAGCTTCCTTATCCTCTTATCTAACAAAAATTTGAGAAGCAAATACCATCCGTGGAGCAAAAGAAAAATCCGCAAGTGACCATCACTTCAGGTAAAATATTTTACCCTAGATTTATGTCCTGATTCATGATATGATCTGCAGAATCATTTGGCCATCCAAAATTACGAAATTTTACATGTGAAATCTCCTCTAAGTCAGCTTTCCATAGAATCTAGAAATACTAAAAACTAAGTTGTATGTTAGGAGTTGTGATCCTATATTTACATGCAACTCATGTTGTTCTGAGACAACTACAAGATCAGATGTTAAATTATGAAATAAATTGATAAGAGCAACCAGATTTTGATACTTAAAGTTATGTATAAGACTTTATATAGGATCAGATGCAAGAGGAATCAACTTAAAAGAACATGTATAAATGAAGTTATGAATTTTCTACCATGCATGACTCCATCTGCCAGGTTGTAGATTAGAGACAGAAAATATTTTGATTCCAAGATTTTTAGGGAAATGATATGTAAAGATTAGATTTTGAGATTTTTACATATGAAAGGTTAGGAAGTCTAATTTATAAAAAAATTGAGAAATCACGATTTGATGCTATCTACAGTGAGTTATAAATTTTCATTGACACATTATTCAGTCTGCCAGGACCTAAAACCAACATAGAACATAGGTTAAATGTTAGTTTTTCTGCAATCAAACTAGATGGAGATTGTTGGGAATATATAGGGCAAGGGATCGACCAAGAATCAAAACAACGAATAAGAACGAAAATTAAAGATTGACACACAGATTTTTAACGTGGTAAAACCCTCTTGATCAATGTGAACAAGAGGGAAACATCCACGGGCAAAGGGGATCGTCACCAAAGAGTTTTCACTATATCGAAGAAGAAGAGTACATCATAAAACCCTAACGGCCCAAGCCCTCCGCTACCGCCACAGATTCCCTTTTTTTCTCTCAATTTTTTTTCTTTCACAATTTTGAGTACATGGTATAATAATTCAAGACACAACAACAGAGATAAATTCTAAAATTTATATATGTTATTTACAAGTGAATCTAGATTGAGTTAAAATGAGTTTTATATGATTTGGGTATATATAATAGAAGTTATGAATTTATCTTCTACTAGTATGTCATTTATCAAGTTGCAGAAATTTACATGTAAGGATTGAATTAATCAAATAGTTTGTTTATAAGTAGGTAAAGTAATACCAAATATTTATGCATCATTTATATACCTCTTGATGTC
>LTAE01001292.1:32850-43947 GCA_001647135.1 Pontederia paniculata | reverse complement strand
GTGATCCATTTGCATCTTTCATATGCATGCATTTGCATTATCCATGTCGGGTTGATATGTTTACCCCCATAGGTTGAAATACCTTATATGGCTGATATGATAAATTCCCGAAAGGATGACTCAAGGTTGCTTGGATCTAAGTGTCATATGAACCAAAGTGCTACATTAACTGATGGGAGCCACCACTTGAATTCGTAGGGGCCACCTCTAGATTCCAACAACCACTACCCGGCAGAGTTGACATGATATCCTGAAAGGGATGATACCTCTGACCAGATGGTTTATATGATATGACATGCATACATGGATTCTTGCACAAGTCCATTTTCATGAACATGACATGTATCACGATGCATTATTATATTATGGTGACTTTATATTAGAGAATATGTTTAACGTCATAAGATAAGTTTTATGATGGTTACATGACATGTTCTTATATTCTATTATATGGTATTATGATATATGATGTGCCTCAATGTGCTATGTGGGGTGAAGGAATAATATGATATGTTATGACATTATATTATTATTTCAATTGTTATATGATTTGTTTTGAGATATTATATGATATGTTTCAATGTTATATGATAGAAAGACTATGTAACCATTAAATGTTAAGTAGTATAGAATATAATCTCTATGAATTATTAAGTCGAGAAGAACTTGTTTATATAATATGATTTTTCAACTATTACAAACATGATTGTGAGAATAATGAACTAGTTGATTATGATTATGTCATATGAGTTATAAGTATGTTTCATGTTAAAATTTTAGCATTCTATTATCATGATTTACATGTTTATTTTCACCCTACATATGAGTCTTTGCTCATGGAAATTATGCATATATATACATATCAGTATGCGTATATATGCATATGTTTCCCTATATTTTTGGATCCTACAGGTTGATGGAGGATGGTCAATGCTCGTGACATGGGTTGGACATAGAACTGAGTCCTGAAGAGTTTACAATTATTTTGTACCATAATTTATATATGCATAGAGAACAAAATTAATATTAATTTGATATATTTTTAATCATGGTGGAACGATAGAGGTAACGACCGATCTCCCGAGTTAAGATTTTTTTATTTTTCGCTTTCGCTGTTTCGAGGGTCGGGGCGCTACATAATTTGATTGCTTCGAGAGGATTAAATCTCTAATAGATCACTTCAAGAGGGACAAATATCTAATAAACCACTTTGAAAGAGTCAAGCCTCCAACATAAATGCTTCAAGTAAGTTATAAAAACAATATTATTATGGCATGACGAATGAAGGATCCAAGGGATTCTTATTTATAGGATAAAATTTAATAACGATCCTAATAATTGTCAAACATTAAATAGATGAAAAAATAATAAAGATAAACACTACTCATAATCAAATACTAAATTCTGATATAAGGTAATGTAAGTTCTTGAAGCTCATCCTCCAGTTAGTTGAAAAAGTATGCTGTCTTATGATCATGTAGTTACATATCCACAAATTTTCTTCATTTGGTATCTCAAATGATAAACAGTACTGGACTTTCTCTTTTGCTCGGCCATGGAGAAAAAATGAGTAGCAAATGGGGCCTGGCTAATTATGGACAGGTCAAGGAATTATATGTACTTGCCAATAGGAGGAGAAATTTAAGGGTTCAATTAGCAAAAAAATAAAAATATACTGAAATTTGTTTCTATATCTTAATACCCCATTTTCAAATTATTTAAAGAACATGTGTTCTCAGACCCGGTGTGTTCTTTGTCTGCTGAAGCAATTCACCACTGCAGTGTTTTTCGCACTAATGACAGATCAAAGAAGGAAAAACTTAAAGGGATACGAGAGTTAATAATTTCAAGTTCGAGTTTCTTAAGTTGTCGTGTTAAGAGTAGCGACCTTAAACAATCTATATCTTCAAAGTTATGAAAATAATTTATTGTAAGGTGTCTCAACTTGATTGTGAAGAAACTCATAGGAAGATTAATTGATTAGGTCGCTAGTCTGCAGCTTGCACCTGACAAATTAAACCACAATGAGACTACCTGATCTTTGTATTTTCTTTTCCTTGTTCCTTTCTTTCTATTTTTTTTCTCCAACTCTTTGAAAGTTTGGTATGAACTTATTTGTTTATCTATAAACATGGATGAGAAAAGAAAAGAAAAAATGAACCTACAAAGTCTAAGACCAATTATTAGGTTGCACTTCCACTAATACCTGCGTTTTGTACAGATAGTATCATGCAAGTATGCAACCTACTCAAACCATGCTTTTAGTTACAGATCAATATATATAGGCTGTAGTTTTTGGTATGTTTCTTCAGCATGTGAGTTCAGATTTGATCACAAGATGAAATCCAATAATTAGATTCCCATTAGATGCTGTCAAGATCTCATCAATCTTTATAACTCGCAATTGGGACTTCATTATAGAGTGGAGGAACATGGAGGCTGTGGGCTTTCAGAGCTCAATGATTGGAGAAGATTCGAACAGGTTCATAACTCAGCTCAAAAAGCTCATGTAGTGGCAAATAAATCATACATGGGTCAGACAAAAAAAAAAGTCTAGGCATTAGTGTAAGATATGCCATCTGATTAGTTCAATTAGTTCTGCTAAAATGTCATCTTAGTTTCCTGTGAAAGAAGTTTCTGAGTGGAGATGATGAACAGATAAAATCCTTAGTCAACTTTTCTCATCACATGCAATCATTTTGAACCTAAAACAAGGTACCAACTTGAGCTTACATTATTAAGGTGGTAGCTCAATGGCATGTGCATTGCATTGCAACCAAACAAATATGTAAAATTGAGAGGTAGATGTACCTGCATTAATATAGTGATCATAGAAGCCTAGCTAGATGAGGGACTAGGGTTTGAACTTTGAATAACTGTCTCCAACTATAAAAACTGTTAAAAAGTATTGCAATCTCCAAAGCAGCAATTAACTGATGCAGAACTGCAGTAAATTGCATTGAATATGGAAATAACAGTGCCGAAAACTTTCAAACAACATGCAGCAAGATGGAGTTCAGAAATGGCATCCAATGATCCATTCAAAATACCAATTATGTACCATGTGGATCTTCTTCTGTGTAATTTTGCTGCAATGACTACAATTAATCAGCATACTGTACTCTGACAAATCTGTGAGGAATCTATTCCATAACTATATTATTACCTTCACCGACATGAGACTTTTTCTCGCTAGATGGTCTTCTGGGGTGTTAAACTGTGATGAGAACAGCCATTAGTATTTTGTCAACACCAGCAGTAATCATTTTTGGCATGGCATAACAGCTACTGTTGTATGTATATATGAAAGCAGCATGAAAAGAAAGACAAATTTTATAGTATGTCAAAGGTATGAAACATGTATGTATGGATGCAATTTGACCAATGCAATTAATGGTCCTGAAAGGCACAACCAAAACAATTCAAACTAAGATATCATTGATGAGAGTAGTGTCCTGTGTATTGTACCTGATGCCAGGAATCACTCACATAAAAAATTCACAGCCCTAAACAACCACTACCATCCAAACCACATGCTGCTCCAAGCTCCACATGAGCTGGTAAACTCCAATTTGCAAAGTAATAAACTAATCACCTCTTCACAAGATCTCCCATTTCTGCTGCATTATTCAAATCTGTTCACATAGAGATATAAGAACAACACAGTAACTTATGTTTTATATTGTTAATGGCCTATCTCATCTACATCATCCCTACTTCACATATTTGACCAGAAGTTGGTCCTTATTCATCATTTCAGTGTCATTTTCTGTAGGATTTGGGTTTGATCAGTAACTTAATGAACCATTTCATGAACTGTCCAGAAAAGAAACAGACGGGAGAAGGTTACCTTGGATTCTCAATAAAAAAACAGATTAGAGATTGGACTGTACATTTCAACTGTCAAATGATTAGAACAGGGGCATTCTAATTATGAATGAGCAACTTGATAGAAAATTAATACAACTTCACATGAGCTCTGCACTCCTATCACCTGCCACGTTCTTCAAGGCACCCAAATCTCAGCAGGAGGAGGTACTGGGGATCACTGTATCATATCTCTATAATGGTGAGATAATAAACCAAATCGTTTCAGAAGCATACATAGCAGCATATGGCACACATGTTAGGACAGTAAATGCAGGCCTTTAACACCTACTGCATGATGCTTGAAGGTTACTGATGCAGTGTCTTGTTTATTTGTCTGACAAATGATGAATTAATTACTGCAAAAAAAAAAAAACTGTCTCGGTTTTCTGAATCTATTAGTTTCAGAACCATTGGATTCCTTCCATCCAAATTCACCGAAATGATCTCGCAAATTTCTCTCCTTTCTCTACACTGTTTCTGGTACTAAATTGCTGGTTGAGTGGTTTCATAGCTGCATATAACATAAGTCAGGTAAAACACAGGAGCATCAAAGTGCATTAGCTGCATAAAATAATCCACAAGTGAAGAAAAAACACTAAACAAGACACTGCAACTCTGCTATAAATTCTCATCGGACCACCATCAACCATCCCAACTCAGGGTCTCATCCCATCGCCATTACTACACCTTCTTCCTTCCGCAGCATTCTTCCCCATGGATGCCAAGAAGTCCAACAAGATCACAGAGATAGTGAGGCTGCAGCAGATGCTGAAGAAGTGGAAGAAGCTGGCGGTCACGCCAAAGAGCAACGGCAAGGGCATGAAGTTCCTGAAGCGGACCCTGTCCTTCACCGACGCCTCGTCGGCGGCGCTCACGGAGGACGTCCCGAAGGGGTACCTGGCCGTGTGCGTCGGGGAGGAGATGCAGAGGTTCGTGATCCCGACAGAGTACTTGGGCCACAGGGCCTTCACCGCGCTGCTCGCGGAGGCGGAGGAGGAGTTCGGGTTCCAGCACGAGGGCGCGCTCAGGTTCCCCTGTGAGGTGTCGGTGTTCGAGAGCACGCTCAAGGCAGTGGAGAAGAACAAGGAAGGGCACTCGTGTTGCTCCTCAGAAGCAGAGTTCACCAAGTCCTCCCATCACCCGCCAAAACCAGTGTGCAGATAGAAAGCTTTTAAAAGTTACCGTTATTGTTACTGTTGCTGCAGGCGTGGGATGATGATTTAAATCTCCCCCCATGATCCATGTTTCCTTTTCTTTTTCTCTTTTATGTTGGTGTTTTTTTTTTCTTTTTTCCTCTTTTTTTGAGTGAACAAGTGCGATATTTACTTTCGAAAAATGAGGCTTATGTAGCGCGCTACGCGAGTATTGCATTGTCGATGTCAATATATCAGTGCGCTACACATTCATTTTATGATCTTGAAGGTCAAATGGAATCAGGGCTCAAAGTTTAGTAGGAGCCTTTTGTTTGTATTATCAGTAGAATCTGAAATTTTTGTTTTATGAACTACTACAACTTGACTTCTTAAAACTTCATGTGTGGTGAGTGCCTTGTGAGCTCTGATCTGAGATCCTAATAATGCATAAACAATGATCTATAATTCATTGAGGTACGCGGTTTGAATTTTGACAAAGAGGAAGATACATGATCAAATCTCAAAATTATCATCGAGGGCGGTATCACGCTCTCTCCCCACAATCCATGTTCCTCTTTTTTTCTCTTTTGTGAGTGAACAAATGCGATATTTACATTTGAAAATGAGGTGTACGCAGCGCACTACACGAGTGGTGCGTTGTCAAGCCGACTTATTTCAATTACATGTAATTTGTTGATGAGTAGTACCCTACATATGCATCTTAATCAGCATTCAAAATATATAGGAGCCTTTTGTTTGTAGGTGTTAGTAGAATCTTGAAATTTTGTTTTATGAACTACTGAAACTTGACATCTTAAACTTCATGTGTAGTTTCATGTGAGCACTGATCCAAGATCTTATAGTGTATGAACAATCTTCTATAAATGATCCATGTAAGCTGTTTGAATTTCGATAAAAAGGAAGCAATATGATCAAATCTCAGAATATCATTAATAGTGATAACTAGCAGTCTCGCCTCGAGGTTTGTACAATATGCATAAATGAACTGCAACTTTGAATAATGCATCTGCAAAGCAAATCATGTCAATGTGTGTTATATAGAGTCAAATAAAATGAATTTACTGCACATTGGTACATTATCCAGCAATGTAGATAATAAACTAACACATTAATATCTTTAAGTGAGGATTGATGGTTAAAGATCTCTTGGAATGGAATTCTACGCATGTTTTAAACTTCATGTAAATCTTCCAAAAAAATTAAGCCTATGATAACATTGCCATTCCTATTTTAATGACAGAATCTGAACTCCATGTCCAATCAGAAAAATGGAAGAAAATTTTACTTGCATGTTTTCCTCTGGGCCTTGCATATAAATGACTCTAGATCCAGATCAAAAGACATGAAAGATGTTAGATTTTATTGAAGGAAAATGGAGGGATCACATTAGGAATTTAGGGAGGTTTGGTTAAATGTAATGGAATTTGTTTTTTAGATTAATAATATATAAATGTGGAATGGTTTACAAACCTTTCTCTGATTCCTAACTTGTTTCTCATGTTAAAACGATGAAAAGCCTGTCAGTATTCCTAGAATTCTCATCTTCTGCAGTTTCATTTATTTGTTTTAATCTTCTTTTTGAATAAATTCCATTGAAGTCCTTTGTTACAGTTAACTCTTGTTGTGTGATGAAATCAAGTATACAAAGTAAAAGAACAGAAAATGAGAAAGGCTTCATTAGATATGTGATATCAGAAAACTCCTACAGATTCTTTTGTGCTTCATAAACCTGTTTGAAGAAGTTGAAAATTCTTAGAAAAAGAATATGTTCCTGTTTTCCTTCCACATACAACTGGAAATCCATTCATATATATACATATATGAAAGAGCTCGCGCTGATGGCCTGTCACTGAGTAATAATTTGCTTTCAAGGATGAGGAACTGCCACCACTGGTCCTTGAAGAAGAAGCAGAAGCAGCTTCTCTGCACTTCCAACTGCAGATATCACAAGTACTGATAGTCCTTCATCGAAGCCGAGAATAAAGATGATCGTGGAATTCGATCATGTTTTCCGCATAATGTGCTTCATCTTAGCTCTATTTATGTGTACTGTTTACTGATCAATTCATTCTACTTGTGCAAAAAAAAAATACTTCTCAAAGCTTTATTGATTGCTTTTGTTCTCTCAACTGAGCTAATTAACATGCTTTCCATGTCATGTATTCTGGTCAGGAGATCTGGCAACTGTGGTAGAAGGGTCACCTGTAGCAAGGGACTGCTCAGTATGCAGTTGCAGGGATTCCGGTCATAGTCGGAGAAGAAACCACATCAACAAACGAGTCTGTGGAGGTTGGAATAATCAACTGACTGATGAGGCATTAGGAGAAATTTATGGAGATCGAAGATAGCAACTTTGTGGTCAGGTTGGTAGCAAACACTTGATGTCTGTGTTTACGGACGATGTCTATATACTTGTTTTAGTCCTTCAGTCTTCGAGTAGGTGACATGATTTGTTCAGTCTTACGTTCTTGTCTTGTCTTCTTTTATGCTAAATCTACAGGATTCTTTTGAAGTAATGATCTATGAAATGATCCAGGAACGGTATCGAAATCTGGCAGCCTGCAACTATATCAAGAACTTCTCCCCTCTGATGCTGCCATGATCGCCTAAACTTGGAAGAATAGTAGTCACTGCTAAGGGTTGCACTCAGGAACCATAGCATGAAAGACTAGCTACAAGACACTGGTACAAATCTACGATTCTATTTGGCATGCATGGACGATTTGAATAATTAATAATGGATAACAATCAGTTAGTAACAAATTAATTATTAAATTTTATAAAAATATTTGACAAATACAATGTTTGAATAGATTGATAAATATAAAATGATTAATATATATATATATATAATTATTTAAATAATTTGTATTATTATTATATATTCTAAATTAAATAAGTTATTTTTCATTTTAACTATTTTAATATTAATAAATAGTAATAAAATAAATAGTTAAACAAATAATTTATAAATTAATAATAAATAATAAATCTTTGTGGTCAGGTTGGTAGCAAACACTTGATGCCTGTGTTTACGGACGATGTCTACATACTTGTTTTAGTCCTTCAGTCTTCGAGTAGGTGACATGATTTGTTCAGTCTTACGTTCTTGTCTTGTCTTCTTTTATGCTAAATCTACAGGATTCTTTTGAAGTAATGATCTATGAAATGATCCAGGAACGGTATCGAAATCTGGCAGCCTGCAACTATATCAAGAACTTCTCCCCTCTGATGCTGCCATGATCGCCTAAACTTGGAAGAATAGTAGTCACTGCTAAGGGTTGCACTCAGGAACCATAGCATGAAAGACTAGCTACAAGACACTGGTACAAATCTACGATTCTATTTGGCATGCATGGACGATTTGAATAATTAATAATGGATAACAATCAGTTAGTAACAAATTAATTATTAAATTTTATAAAAATATTTGACAAATACAATGTTTGAATAGATTGATAAATATAAAATGATTAATATATATATATATATAATTATTTAAATAATTTGTATTATTATTATATATTCTAAATTAAATAAGTTATTTTTCATTTTAACTATTTTAATATTAATAAATAGTAATAAAATAAATAGTTAAACAAATAATTTATAAATTAATAATAAATAATAAAGTGGTTACATCATATAAAAGAATAAGCGCATTCGTACAAATAATAAGTAATAATGAAATATTTTGAGAGTGTATTAGAAAATCAATTTCAACACTTTAATAACTATTTTAAATGTTAGTCTTTCAAATATTTCAAAATGTTAATTTTTTATTATTAAGTGCACTTACCAAATATTTTAACTAACATATGTTACTATATGTGTGTCAAACAATGTTTAAATCTCAAAATTTAGCTGAGCTTTCACATATCTTCAAATGTACTCGCACTAATAATATTTCAATCGAAGTTTCTTTTGCCATTCAGACGTTGTGATTTGGCTTAAGCGTCATAACAAAATCACAACCATGTGGTTGACATATGTAATGATGTAACTCGGTTAGAAATAGTTAGAAACAAAAAGATTAACTAATGAGAATATGTTATTAACATCATCAATCCGTTGTAGTCTAGTTGGTTAGGATACTCGGCTCTCACCCGAGAGACCCGGGTTCGAGTCCCGGCAACGGAATTTTTACTTTTCTTTTGCACGTACCTTTTGCAAAGTTGTGCATGTACCATGAATTTGCTTGCAATGCTATGTCTTATTTCTCAACTCTTTTTATATCAAACATCATAGATTCATAATTTAGACTATGTTTGACAATGTACTAATAGTTAATAATAAATAATAATTAACGATTAAATATTAATAATTAACGGTAGCTAATTAATTATTAAAATTAATAAAAATATTTGGCAAATATAGTGTTCAACCGGTCAATGAATATAAAATGACTAAAAAATACAAATAATTATTTAAATAATGTATTAATATATATCATAAATTTAATAATACATAATTTTTATTATTTTAATATTAATAAATAATAATAAAATAAATAGCTGACCAAATAATTTATAAGTTAATAAAATAATAATAATTAATGAAGTGATCATGTAGTATAAAATAATAAATATATCATATACATAATAATTAATATTAAAATATTACGATGGTATATTTGAAAATAATTTGTAATGTGCTTGTAGGTATTTAAATCATTTATCATTATTATTAATTATTTTTATCAAATATTTTAAATAACGTATTGACTTAATCAATACACTAACACTACTATAGATATTATTTTAAAGATGTGCTAAAGAAGATCTTAATGCAGTTCCAAATACAAGGAAAGTTCTTCGACTTCAATCCAATTTCTAAATTTTGCGTCTTTGTTGTGCGAATCTACCTTGGATTTTTAAAGTCGTGGACAGTTCGTTTTCAAATATTTTTTAATTTTAATCAGAGGAAACAAATTTATGAGTACATCAATCTCCTTTGGAAACTCCCAAATGGTTCCCCTAAAAATTGTACACTGTTCTCTTGGTAAGCAATTGCACGCTATTGAAAAAAAATATATAAATAAACAGACGAAAGTGCATTCAATGTCTTGAACCTACAAACAAACCCTTTTTTTATGCAAAAAGACGATGTCGAATCACGGACTATATTCGAAAGGTTGTGGAGGCTGAGTGTAAAGCCCAGAAATTCTAATTAAATTAGAATTCAATTTTGACTAATTTGACTAAGGGCATATAAGTAATTTTCTCACCCCAAACCCCTATATAAAGACTTAAATTCTCATTATTTTTCTTCACCTCTCATTATTTTCTGCCCTGGCCGTCTCTCTCCCTCAAGTCTCCCTCTCTCCCTCTAGGTAAGTCTTGATCTTCTCTCTCAAGATTATTATATTATTCATCTCCTCATGATTTGGAGATTCATGCCAGAGGAAAGAGAACATTCGAGGAGCGCAGGACAACAGTAAGGAGGAGAAGAACAAGAAGATTCAACAGGGATTTGACTGGAAACGAGGTATGTAAGGGGGTCCTTAGGAATCCTCCATGAAACTCATCTCTTAAATTGAGTAGACATGGGTTTTTGATCTTATGATTATGTTAGATGATTTTTACATGATTTTTATATGTTTTATCGGAGTTTTATGAAATCTGGATCTCTGCCGAAGAAGACGAACACGAACCGCGTCCGCCGGACTCGGACCGCGTTCGCCGACTCGAATCGTGCTCTACAGCGCATGATTTCCTTCGCCGACGTTGAACTCTGGTCGTGTCCACGACGCGGACCAAGTCGACGGCGCGTTTTCTTCCTCATGCCCAGCGTCGTATCTGGTTGTGTCTCCGACACGGGTCGGATCGACGACGTGGTCGTTTTCCGTACCGACGACTTCACGGATTTGCTTCAGCGTCCGCCGACGCCGACCGCGTTCGGCCACACGCTCACGACGATGGACTCCAGCCGTGTTCGTCGACGCAGCCCGCGTCAGGCGACGCGTGCAGAAAGATGAACGCAGCCGCGCTCGCCGGCGCGAACCGCGTCTGGCAACGCGCCCTCCCACATGAAACCCTAGTTTTCCGCAGCCACGCTGGAGGACAACTCGGGC
>LTAE01001292.1:0-32396 GCA_001647135.1 Pontederia paniculata | reverse complement strand
TGGGCTTTAGCTCACGAGAGGTTCGCCTCTCCTGCATCTGGACCCTGCAGGAAATTAGGTACACTTACATGATGATGGTGGCGTGCACTGACGATGCTCATGACAGGCTACAGTTGCACATGGTGTCTTCTGGTCTTAGTTTTATGATGTCTTAGGTTTCCATTGAGTTGTACCTTCAAACTCATTTATCTGGAGTTTTATCATTATTATTATGTCATGTCAGATTGCTCAGGCTTTTATGTTGGATCATTTTAGTATTTTATCTCAATAAAATAGACTTATTTTTATTATATTTAGTCTTTCGCTGATGTGGCTTAGTTATTGACTGAAAAGTCAATAGTCAAGTCAATGTTATATGATGTATAATGTCGTCCAAAAAGTTTTAAATTTGGGGTCGTTACACTGAGGCTCCTCGTCTACTGCCATTGCGGAAGAACGTGATATTCGTTTACCTGCAGCAGTCGATCCAGCACCAGCATTTGATTGTAGGGATGTTGGCGCATCAGTAAGCGCAAGAACCTCGGCCTCTGCAGGCTGCAGATCTTTTAAAAGCATGAAACCTGATGGCGCTAGCTTAACAGGAACATATCTACTTCCTTCCAAGAATCTGATGAACTTCTCTTGTGCATTAGTTGCATAAAATAATCCACAAGTGAAGAAAAAACACTAAACAAGACACTGCAACTTCGCTATAAATTCTCATCGGACCACCATCAACCATCCCAACTCAGGGTCTCATCCCATCGCCATTACTACACCTTCTTCCTTCCGCAGCATTCTTCCCCATGGATGCCAAGAAGTCCAACAAGATCACAGAGATAGTGAGGCTGCAGTAGATGCTGAAGAAGTGGAAGAAGCTGGCGGTCACGCCGAAGAGCAATGGCAAGGGGATGAAGTTCCTGAAGCGGACCCTATCCTTCACCGACGCCTCGTCGGCGACGCTCACGCTCAAGGCAGTGGAGAAGAACAAGGAAGGGCACTCGTGTTGCTCCTCAGAAGCAGAGTTCACCAAGTCCTCCCATCACCCGCCAAAACCAGTGTGCAGATAGAAAGCTTTTAAACGTTACCGTTACTGTTACTGTTGCTGCAGGCGTGGGATGATGATTTAAATCTCCCCCCATGATCCATGTTTCCTTTTCTTTTTCTCTTTTATGTTGGTGTTTTTTTTTCTCTTTTTTGAGTGAACAAGTGCGATATTTACTTTCGAAAAAATGAGGCTTATGTAGCGCGCTACGCGAGTATTGCATTGTTGATGTCAATATATCAGTGCGCTACACATTCATTTTATTATCTTGAAGGTCAAATGGAATCAGGGCTCAAAGTTTAGTAGGAGCCTTTTGTTTGTATTATCAGTAGAATCTGAAATTTTTGTTTTATGAACTACTACAACTTGACTTCTTAAAACTTCATGTGTGGTGAGTGCCATGTGAGCTCTGATCTGAGATCCTAATAATGCATAAACAATTATCTATAAGTGATTGAGGTACGCGGTTTGAATTTCGATAAAGAGGAAGATATATGATCAAATCCCAAAATTATCGAGGGCGGTATCACGCTCTCTACCCATGATCCATGTTCCTTTTTATCTTTTCTTCTCTCTTTTGTGAGTGAACAAATGCGATATTTACAATTGAAAATGAGGCATATGTAGCGCGCTACACGAGTGGTGCGTTGTTGAGCTGACTTATTTCAATTACATGTAATTTGTTGATGAGTAGTGCCCTACATACACATCTTAATCAGATTGCAAAATTTATAGGAGCCTTTTATTTTTAGGTGTTAATAGAATCTTGAAATTTTGTTTTATGAACTACTGGAATTTTACATTTTAAACTTCATCTGTAGTGTCATGTGAGCACTGATCCAAGATCTTAATAGTGTATGAACAATATTTCATAAATGATCAATGTAAGTGGTTTGAGTTTTGATAAAAAGGAAGTAATATGATCAAATCTCAGAAATATCACTAATAGTGATAATTAACAGTCTCGCCTCGAGGTTGTACAATATGCATAAATGATCACTGCAACCTTGAATAAAACATCTGCAAAGCAAATCATGTCAATGTGTGCTATATAAAGTCAAATGAAATGAATTTGCTGCACATTGGTACATTTAGGGAGGTTTTGTTGAGGTTTTGGTTAAATGTAATGAAATGTTTTTTTTAGATTAATAATATATATAAATGTGGAATGGTTTACAAACCTCTCTCTGATTCCTCACTTGTTTCTCATGTTAAAGGGATGAAAAGCCTGTAAGTATTCTAGGAATTCTCATCTTCTGCAGATTCATCTCTTTGTTTTAATCTTTTTTTGAACAAATTCCATTGAAGTCCTTTGTTACAGTTAACTCTTGTTGTGTGATGAAATAAAATATACAAAGTAAAAGAATAGAAAATGTGAAAGGCTTCATTAGATATGTGATATCAGAAAACTCCTATAGATTCTTTTGTGCTTCATATACTTGTTTGAAGAAGTTGAAAATTCTTAGAAAAAGAAAATGTTCCTGTTTTCCTTCCACATACCACTGGAAATCCATTCATATATATACACATATATGAAAAGCTCGCGTTGATAGCCAACATCCTCTTCGCTTAAGGAGATCTTGAGTTCGAGTCTTCAAAAAATTTTCATTGGGAGCCTCATGTACCATAGTCAGGTGTTCGATCCGGAGCGACACAGATTAGTCGAGACTACTAGCCCCGCAACCAAAAAAAAAGCTCGTGCTGATGGCTTGTCACTGAGTAATAATTTGCTTTAAGGATGGGGAACTGCCACCACTGATCCTTGAAGAAGGAGCAGAAGCAGCTCTCTGCACTTCCATCTGCAGATATCACAAGTACTGATAGTCCTTCATCGAAGCCGAGAATAAAGATGATCGTGGAATTCGATCATGTTTTCCGCATAATGCATTATGTGCTTCATCTGAACTCTATTTATGTGTACTATTTACTGATCAATTCATTCTACTTGTGCAAAAAAATACTTCTCAAAGCTTTCAGGTCATGTGTTCTGGTCAGGAGATCTGGCAACTGTGGTAGAAGGGTCACCTGTAGCAAGGAACTGCTCAGTATGTAGTTGCAGGGAATTCCGGTCATTGTCGGAGAAGAAACCACATCAACAAACGAGTCTGTGGGGGTTGGAATAATCAACTGATCGATGAGGCATCAGGAGAAATTTATGGAGATCGAAGAGGAGCAACTGCACCAGACAAATTTAGCAGCTTTGTGGTCAGGTTGGTAGCAAACACTTGATGCCTGTGTTTACGGACGATGTCTACATACTTGTTTTAGTCCTTCAGTCTTCGAGTAGGTGACATGGTTTGTTCAGTCTTACATTCTTGTCTTTTCTTATGCTAAATTTACAGGATTCTTTTGAAGTAATGATCTATGAAATGATCAAGGAATGGTATCAAAATCTGGCAGATTCTCCACTCTGATGCTGCCATGATCGCCTAAACTTGGAAGAATAGTAGTCACTGCTAAGGGTTGCACTCAGGAACCACCATAGCATGAAAGACTAGCTACAAGGCACTAGTACAATTCTAAGTCTCTGGATTTAACTGAGCTTTCAGATATCTTTAGATATATTCGAACTAGTCGATATTTTAGTCGAAGTTTCTTCCGCAATTCAAACGTTGTGATTTGGATTAAGCTTCATAACAAAATCACAACCATGTGGTTGGCATATGTATATATAAGAATGATGTGATGCATTCAGAAGTCCTCAAAATTTACATTTGAGAGTTGAAAATAATATAGAAATAGGTAATTCACCAAACAACAATCCGTTGTAGTCTAGTTGGTTAGGATACTCGGCTCTCACCCGAGAGACCCGGGTTCGAGTCCCGGCAACGGAATTTTAAACTTTTTTTGCATGTAGTATTACCCATTTTTTAACATTGTGCGTGTACTATGAATTTGCTTGCAATGTTATGTCTTATTTCTCAACTCTTTTTCTACGGCCAACATGGGAGAAAACTTCATATATTTATCTTTTCAAATGTCAACTCTCCTAATCAAAAGCTTAATGCATCCCTACCTAGTTTAACGATTATATCAAACATAAATTATGTTTGACATCTATTAACGGTTAATAACGATTGACGATTAAAAATTAATAATTAGCGATAGCGAGTTAATTATTAAATTTAATAAAAATATTTGATAAATGTAATGTTTGAACCGATCAATAAATATAAAATGACTAAAAAATATAAATAATTATTTAAATAATTTATATTAATATATATCATAAATTTAATAATATATATTTTAACTATTTTAATATTAATAAATAATAATAAGTATCAAATAGATAATAATTAATATTCAAATATTATGAAGGTATATTTAATAAATTTTAATACGCTTGGTCTTTCTAACATATCAAAACTTTGAATTTCAATCATTTATCAACAACAACAACAACAACAACAAAGCCTTATCCCACTAGGTGGGGAATTTCAATCATTTATCATTATTATTAATTATATTTATCAAATATTTTAAATAACACATTAACTTAATCAATAATTATTTTAAAGATGTGCCA
Source organism: Pontederia paniculata (assembly GCA_001647135.1). NCBI lineage: Eukaryota > Viridiplantae > Streptophyta > Magnoliopsida > Commelinales > Pontederiaceae > Pontederia > Pontederia paniculata. The sequence goes on along the minus strand of LTAE01001292.1, from coordinate 27,843 downwards.
AACAAAGCCTTAATCCAATTCCAAATACATCTCATCGAGGAGGAAGGAAAGTTCATCGACTTCAGTACAATTTCTAAATTTTGCGTCTTTGTTGTGCAAATCTACCTTGGATTTTTAAAGCCGTGGACAGTTCATTTTCAAATATTTCTGAATTTTAATCAGAGGAAACAAATTTATGAGTACAGCAATCTCCTTTGGAAACTCCCAAATGGTTCCCCTAAAAATTGTACACTGTTCTCTTGGTAAGCAATTGCACGCTATTGGAAAAAATATATAAATAAACAGACGAGAAGTGCATTCAATGTCTTGAACCTACAAACCAACCCTTTTTTTTTATGCAAAAAGACAATGTCGAATCATGGACTATATTCGAAAGGTTGCGGAGGCTGAGGCTCCTCGTCTGCTGCCATTGCGGAAGAACCCGATATTTGTTGACCCGCAGCAGTCGATCCAGCACTGGCATTTGATTGTAGGGATGATGGTGCATCCGTAAGTGCAAGCACCTCGGCCTCTGCAGGCTGCAGATCTTTTAAAAGCACGAAACCTGATGGCGCTAGCTTAACAGGAACATATCTACTTCCTTCCAAGAATCTGATGAACTTCTCTTGGGCAGGGACAACTCTGGCCGGATTTGTGAGTATCTGATGCGATGGTTCAGCCTCAACCTTCTTGTCGGAAACACCACCATCCACCTGCGAAAAAGATATTCCATGTAAGACATGAAATTAAATTGCTGAAATGCTATAAAACACATTCATGTGTTCCTTTCTTTCTGGTTAAAAAACAATTAGGCAATAAATCAAAAAGTTATATCATACCATGTTATGCAGATGTTTTTATCGAGTATGACTAAAAAGAGTTGTAACTTAGGGCATAAAGACCAATTTGGATGACCAACAGTGTCTAGAAGTTAGCAGAACTTTAACATCCCGTGAATTGACAATCAGTCAAACAATAACGAGGAGACAAACAATGGTATGAACATTGTGTTAGTACTAGAACAACATTTACCTGCATCGAGTCGTGATCTTTCTCGGAAGATTTATTCTTTCCTGAAGTAGAACTGCTAGAAGGATCCTCATTCTGTGCCTTCTCAGAACTAGCCTTTTGCTCGGCATCTTTCTTTGCTCTCGACTTTGCTTTTGCAGTGGTCGACAAAACAGCAGCAGGTACCTTTACTGCTGAAGTTGATGTAGGAGTTGTAGTTGGACGAGGGTACTCAAACAGAGAGGTCTTAGCATTTGATAAGAACTCAAACTTTGGAACTTTTAGATCGTAATTAAGTCCAATAAAGGCAGTAGGATAAAAGGCAAGGCTTATGAAATACAGAAGGGGATACCAGTACCAGAACTGGCTAAAAACAGCAAGGCCAACGATGGCTGTCATTTTATCATGCTTAGTTTTAGACAACAGTCTGATGGTGACATTCCTTCCACCAGCATCAAGAATTCCAGAAGCCAATATGGCACCCATCTTGCTCATGGTGTCTTCATGCTTATCGAGGATAATTTTCTCCAGTTGTCGCCTGGATAAAGTCAAACAGAAAAGTACGTTAGTGAACTATCCAAGAAAGCTTTCTTGTTATAGCATTGTTCAATACTCAACATACCTGAATGTCCCTACGCGAGAATCATAAGATTCGTTGATCTGAATCATAACCATAGCCATTGCAATAAGAGCTCCTTGGCGGACAAAGTCCACAACATCAGATGTAAGAGGCTCCAACAAAGAAATGGCCTCACTTAAACCAGTCCCTGCGCAGGAAATACCAACTGCTAGAGCTGCACCATAACGTACATGAGGATTGTATGACTCGGATAGCAGGGAAACAATCCTTGGGGTCTGCAAAACGTATGTATTCAAAATTCCAATCGTTAGAATCAGTTAAAAAAATACATGTTACAGAGGTTCTTTTTTTTTTACTTTAACTATAATGATTTGAACCATGGGTACCTTGCATAAAGGGTTCACTAAATATATCTAAAATAGGATGAGAAAAAGCGATTAACATTAAACAACAAAAAAGTGAAGCACATATGATCAAGAAAAGCAATGTTACAGTTTTCTTTAAAAAATTCCTTCCTACACAAGAACAAACGAAAACAGATTACGGCTTGAATCATGATTACTTTGTACAAAGGGTTCACTGATTACAAGTTACAGAGATTTTTATAACTTCAACTACAATGATTTGAATCATGAGTACTTTGCATTAAGGGTTCTCTCAATATATCTAAAACAGGATGAGAAAAAGTGAAGCAACATATGATCAAAAACGGTTAAAGTTTTCTTTAAATAATCCTTCCAACACAAAATGAACAAACGAAAACAGATTACAACAACTTGAATTATGATTACTTTGTACAAAGGGTTCACTGAATATAACCAAGAAAGGGTGAGGAGAAAAAAAGTCAGAGGGCAAGGAGGAAAATAATAAGCTACAAAACAGTGAAACAATGGAAATCGAAGGCAGGCTTCTAGTCACAAAAATGAGTCCCTCCAATGCAAATTGGACAAAGGAAAACGGCAAACATATACATGTTACTTAAATATATCCTTCGTTCCAATTTTTTTCCTCCAACATTCACATAACAAAGATGAAGAAAATGTCAATTATCACACTTGAATTTTACAACTTGAAAACCACAATAAATGCAACATAGGTGATCTTAAGTTCTCAACCAAAATAAAAAGGTAAACTGACCTGCTCAGGTTCAGAATATAGAACAAATCCAAGAGCCAGAACTGCTGTCCTGCGCACATCATCACTGACATCTGATACAGCAAAATGAAGCAACTGATGGATGGCCTTGTTGTTTGCGGTCCCTCTATAAGCCAAACCCAAAGCATACATGCCACCATAACGAAGTATAGGATCCTGATCTCTGGTCATTTGTTCAATTAAAGTATCAGCCTCCTCCTCCCTTCCATAAACTGACAATGCAATCCCCACTGATAGTCCCCTGGGGAAAGGAAAAGGCCCAAATTATTTCAAAATATTGGAAGGTGCAAAAAACAATGTCAGCTACGAATGCATAATACACATTGACTATAAATAAGAACAATTGTCCTTCTCAAAGAAAATAACAACAATTGAACATATTAAAGAAGTGATCCGTTCAAAAAGAATGCTAGAGAAATGTAGTTCAAAGATGACATGGAAACAGATACTGCCCTGTGTTTACCTAATGATCTTTTCATGCTGTGTATCATGAGAGTATGCAAGCATCTCACGGGCCCTCTCACTTGCAGTGCCTACCATGAGCAGTCCCATGCTAATGCCTGCAGCTTCACCAGCCACAGCACTGTCTGTATAAAGGACGTTTTTGAAATCTTCATATAACTCGTCATCTGCAGTTCCTAATGCCGCTAGTCCAAGACCCAAGCATGCCCCATGTTGGATAACCTGCACATACAAAAAATTGAAGCAATCTAAAGAATTCAAATCTAATATCTAAACTCACTCAAAATAAAGCTTGAAAAAGCTGAAATACCTCAGCATTGGTGTTACGCAAGCTGTCACGAAGAAACTGTTTGATGCCTTCACCATGGTTGGCATGAATCAATCCCAATGCATATAGGGCACCACCTTCAGAATATGGACTTCCCCCGCCAACTGAACCACTTTGTGGTAAGTATGGTGCCATCAGCGACCTGCCTTGCTGGAGATGGCCTCTGTGGATGACACCTAATCCAGCAGTGGCACTGAACTTAGCCCAGTTTGTTGCTCTACTCAGCCATTCCTGCAACAGGCAATATGATAGTTGAGAAACAATACAAGACTGGCTATCTAAGCCTAAAGGGCGGAAATGATCAGGAAATACCAGATTTTCTCTTAGAAATGTATCAACAGTTGTTCCAGCATGCATTATTGCATTGGCACATATAGTAGCACTGTGGCAGACACTGTTTCTCATTTCTACACACTGCTTTATCGTTTTCAGAATCAAGAGGTCTGACCTGTTTGTTCAGAAATTAACTCCAAGTTATAATCATGGATGCTTAAAGACTCGCTGTAATTGCTCATTACAAAGCACATTACTCACCTATTCTGACTATACAGAAACTGTAATGTTAACTGAATTGATGTTTCTCCTGACAAGATCCCTTTCAACTTTCCCAGTCTCTCAATGTAGGCAGCTTCATTTGGATCCTTTTCCAATGCACTCCCGTTGGCAGAATGAGAACCTTCAGTCATGGAAACATCTGGTGTTGCGCCTGAGTCATCCGAAATGACATTTCCATTCTGTGAACTTGGAAGATTGGCAGGATCTAAAGTTGGGGATCTCAAGTTTGAGAGATGATTTCTAACATCTAAGAGGAATGCTTGATGTTCATTTTCAATAAGATCAAAAGCTACTTGAAATGCAAGGAGAGCATCATCCTGAAAGTTTACAAAACAAATATTTTAGCCTTGGAAGTCCATAGAACTGAGAATCATATATCTAGATACCTGAGAAATAACAAAACTAATACCTTACTCCCAGAGAGTAATTTGTCTAAAATGGAAGCAACACTCCCACTTTCATTTAAAAACATAAGGCACTGGCAAATGCTCAAGTAATCAGGAGAAGGCAGCCCTGTAAATATCCTAACCAGAAGGCGCAGTACCTAGCACCAGGAAAACGAGAAGTCAGAGTGGTTATGAGTGTTCTTTTCAATAACTAAGACATAATACACAACCTTTGACTAATCATGTCTGGAACACATACAAGAAAACAATTTCCTAATATAATTACACAACCTCCTTTTCCAAAACAAACAATAATAACTAATATCAAGTATGACTAGAAGTTTGACATGATTAAAGAACAAGGCAATAAGGAAAAGGAAGATGAAAGCTTCTAGCGTTTATTGACTTTTTTTCTCATGTGACGAAACTACATGAATGTCCAAACCTAGATATTAAAGTAGAGAATTTGCACAAATCATAAGTTTGACAATTGTTCCAAAGAGAGTGAAAACATGCTTCATGGCCATACAATTGTTTTCCCCTTTCCAGATGGAATAAGATAATCATCTTGTTAAAGTGCTCAAGCCAATAGTGATCCTTACCCATCAAACTTAAATCCATGCATAAATAGCAAAAACTTTTCTAGCATTTTGTCATATGCACTAACTTACTAGTCATTTGCTAATATAGATATAAGCAGATGAAAGACTTCTAGTTTGCACATATAGAGTAGGGTGTGACAGACAAAAGTTAGCCTAATACCACCAAATCAACTACAGGAAAGTATGTTATCACAAAAACAGAATCCCACCTCACATCGATATTCTCTGTGGTTCACGAAAGAATGAGAGAGATTAATACAGTATGACAGAGATGCATGAACATTATCGCTACGAGTGATTGCTTCCTCCAACTTATCAAGTCTCCTGCACTCAACAGCCATACCCATCGCTTGCTGATACTTTCCATCTAAAATGCATCTGCATCAAACAATAGTAAGATCATTTAGTTTCAGTATGTAGTGAAAAAAAATCTTATAAGCAAAGGTTTTTCAGTTTTCACATACTTGTCAAACAACCGCTCAACTATGGCCTCCAATCTTGGATCAATTTCTGTCCCTTCCTCACTTCCTTTGCCAGATTTAGACTTGAGACTAGCATATTCATCTAGGGCTTTAGCTATAGACGCAATAAAAGATGCATCAGAGATGATACAACTTTGCAGGAAAAAGTGGATAATGAATCAAAGTGAATTATATACCTTGAAGAGTGTTGGCATAATCAGACTCCTCTGCAACATCAAAAAGTGATCCAGCTCCAAGAGCATAAGATAACGAGTCATTGAGATCGCCCAGATAGTAAAAAACCTGCCCAAGGAACAATGAAGCACATCATGCTAAAGTGCAAAGCAGAAAAGACTTTTGATATATCATATCTAGAAACTACGATGTCGCCCCCCTTGAACAATAACAACATTTAGAGAACGAAAAGATACTAACCTTAGACACAAGTAGCGCTGCAAGTTGCCTCTGTTCGAACTCCTCATCTTCATATAAACTTTCACTGGAGAGCAAAAGACATGAATTTAGTAAATCAAGTACGCAAACGACTAAAGCAGCAAACTTTTCACTTGCTCTCGGCACAGAACCCACAAATTCATAAGAACAACTCAAGATGACGACCTAATTTTCCATCCCACAAGTGCAAATACATCCTCGAACCCTTAACCACAATGAAGCCAAGTTTTTTTTTACCCCCAATGAGTTGCTTCCAGAACAAAAAGAAAAAAATATCGAATTTTTTCTACATGCTCAACCCGGACATTTGTGATTTCACGAACTACAACTCAAACAGACGGCTTCGATCGATGAAATCGATGATCCCAGCGAGTCGCAAAGCCCTAACTCCAAATCTAGGCGGGCAAGAGACGCCGAAACGAAGGGAAGGGGCAAGAGCACAGGGCACGCAGTAGGGTTACGAGGGCTCTCACATGGCGGGGACGCTGGTGGAGATCTCCGGCCAGAAGAGGTGGGCGAGGGAGACGAGATTTGACAAGGCGTACTCCTTGAGCTTGGGGTGCGGCTCGCTGAGCATGGCTATGAGGCCGCTCGCCGAGCTCACCATCGCCGTCGCCATCGCCGCGCCGCTCGTTCGATTCCGCCTCCGCCCTTCGCCGGCCGATTCGTTTCCGATTCTTTTTTCTCCTACTCGACAAAATGGACGATGAGAGAAAACAAGTTGGGCGAGTTAGCCTGGTCGAGTTTTGTATCTCCACCGAGGGTCAGCACGGGCCGGAAGCCCGACCTAAAAATTCGAAAAAAAAAATTAAATTTTAACGAATATCAATTCTTCGATTCGATTTCGAATTAGTGAGATGCTAATAATTTCGAATGTGACTCATGATTTTAAATGAACATCTAATTTTTTTAAAAAAATATATAATAAATATTCAAAATTATTAATATATTTAAATATTTTAATTATAATTGATGATTTTAAAAATCAGATCCGAAGCTATTAATTTTTCGCCGATTTGAGATGTCGTGTGTCAACCAAAATTTAAAATTTATTTTAATTTGAACTATCAAATACAATTGGCATCTTCTCAAATTTTAAATATTTATTATTATTTATATATAATAAAAATTTAGGTAAAGATAAAGGATAATTTCTTTTTAGAGTGAAACATTAATTTTAATTAGGTCAAGTCGACTCAATTTTATTCTCATCCAATGATTATATATTTATATGTTATGTAGAAATTTATATTGTATTACATTTGGTTACTTTGAGGGTGACCATTTCACTTCCGATGTTTGGAAGTCATTTGGCATTCGTTAATTGTTTTATTATATATAATAATTTCCTTAAAGTTAAAATATGTTTTAAGTATTAGTTTTTTTTTATTTATGTTAGATAAAAGTTAAAAACATAGAGTGAGACAATTAGGGATTTCTCAATTTATTTTTTTTTATCTAAAAAATCCGAATATGACAGGATATGGTTTTTATAAAATGAGTTAAGAATAAGTAACATTCAAAATTTATGAGTGGCAATAAGCACATTAGAAAGACTTGGTGAACGGATCTGAAGGAAATATTTTGGACCTAAAATTTTAATCCTCGCCAAATGATGGCATTTTCGTGATTATCATGACAAAATAAAATTTAGCCGATTGTTTTTTTCTAAGTTGATTGAAATTAAGAAAACAATTGAAATCGCATTTTCTGCTCAAAGAAAAGTGGCAGTATTTTTTGCTTACACGGTATCTTTTATTATCATATTAATAGGCTATTTAAAATATTTGACAAACATAATTAATAATAATGACAAGCGGTTGAAACTTTATATTTTAAAATATTTAAAAATATCAACGTCTAAAATAACTACAAGTGTATTAAATTTTATTTTAAAATATACTCTCAAAATATTTTAATATTAATTACTATTTGTATGATACACTTATTATATTATACTGCATGATTACTTTATTATTTATTATTATTTTATTAACTTATAAATTATTTTATCAACTATTTATTTTATTATTATTTATTAATATTAAAGTAGTTAAAATAGAAAATGTGTTATTAAATTTATTATTCATATATTAATATAAATTATTTAAATAATTATTTGTATCCTCTTCAATTATTTTATATTTATTGACTGGTTCAAATGTTGCATTTGCCAAATATTTTATTAAATTTAATAATTAACTCGTTGCCGCTAATCGCTAATCTATAGTCGCTAATCGTTATTCGCTATTAACCGCTAGTATATGACAAACATAACTTATAATTATACCGATCATGAAGATTTTTAATGTCATATTTAAAAAAAACTAGCAAATAACGAGCATAGTCATTGTAAGTTATTTTTTTTCTGGATTCAATATTTATGTCCATAACTTATTCGTACCGTGTAAATTTAAATCTCCATCATTCAATTTAAATATTTAATTGTATCATTCACTTTAATATAATATCATTTAATTTTATAAAATAAAGTATTTTTAAAGGAAATAATTATATATTTAGCATTGGATAGTTATAAATTTGGATTCACACCACGTGAATAAATTATGGGTTCACAATCGTTTAATCTTTTTTTATTGCAACACTAATTTTTAAACATCATACTACTTGTAAACACAATAAGTACATTCATATGATTCATCAATGTTTATCATCAAATTTGATCTAGTGACCTTTTACCACCACCCATTATTGATGCTATTATATCACAAGTTCTGTTTTTCCTTTTTCTCCCATTATGTCATCAGTTGCTATACAACAAAACTGAATTGGTGACCTACTCCAAAACCCTTATTTTCTTCTGCTAGACAGTATGAACACCAAATTTGAACTTTTCATACACTTGTGCATGATATATTCTTCGAAAATTTAAAATCTTCGCGCAACATGACCTAACTAAAAATTGATATGAACCTGTAAAAGTCTTGATTTCAATATATTCAGAAAGTACATGGGATCGACCGGACTTTCTAATCATAGATTAGCATTTATGTTATCCTCTTACAATCTGAACAAATGTAAAAAAAAAGGTTGAAATGGAACTCTGCTAGAAAAGATGTCGAACTTGTCAGTGTATCATCAACCTCTCTTGTCTCTCTTATGGGATAAAGAAATAGAATGTTGGTACTCAAGAATTTGAAATGTAACTCTCTTCCTGTCATCTTTGTTATGAAGTCTATGGGGATTAGACGAGAATGTTAGCAAGTATCGGTATGTCTCCGAAGCGGGCGGCGCGGCAACAAAATCATGGTTCTCAAGGACCTTACATTATGAGTCCACGGTGACAACGGTTTCCGGAAGAGATTGGAGACGAAGAAGTCTTTCATAAGCATTTACAGGTAGATGGACTGCAACTACCATCTGCTTCAAGCTTTCAAGCACCTTTCTCACTTCATTTGCAAGTTCAGCCACATAATCATCTTGATGACCTGCATTTGTTTTTGGGTTTATCAGATTTAGCTTAACAGAAGAAAAAGTATGATGACCATTGACCAGTTAATTGTTGAGATCAATCGACAAGCAAATTCAGTATCCAGAAGATAATCTGTTTACCTATATTGAACAATGTCTTCTCCAATAGGAAAAGATAATCTCTATTGTTCCCGCAGGGTCCGCTGGCAGTGGCGATTTGTCTGAAACAATTGAGTGACTGTCAACCTCAAGGGTGAAGTATGAGAACACAACACCAGAGACTTCAAATAAATATTGGCAATAAAGATGGCGAAGGAGGAAGAAAACCTAAGATCCTCTGATATACCTTGCCATTGCATCCAAAGGAGCTGGACCCAAATAATATTTGTTGGCCTCTTTGCTTTCGGTTGATATAAATCTGCAGAAAAGAATTACAAGTTAGTCCTGATATGAAAACTTATCAAAGAACATACGAATCAAATGTTGGCGGGAAATTGGCTAACTTACACTAGTACTCTTGATACAGCAGGCTCAATAGTATCTCCTTCCTGAATTTAAGTGGAATAAAAGAAAGAACCATATGACTAAAAGGAGATTGTGAACACTAAAGAGAAAGGATGAAACTACATCAAACTTAGAGCTGACCTTGTAAAAATCTACAGAAGCTTTCTGATCGTACTCGCATTCTCTACTCTCTAGGTACTGATGAGAAAATCGAATGTTAAGTTACAAAAAACAAAATATTCAGGTAATAGTAGACAAGTATTTTAAAAGAGTTACAATTTCTACCTGCATTGCTGCCCGTTCCTTCTCTATGCCTCCTCTGACACAGTATGCAACACCCCACTGAAAGATGTTCAAATTATTGATAAGTACATGATTGCATTCCAGAAAGAAAACAAAGATAGATATAACATTTCTATTTTTCCCATATAAACAACATACACCTAATTGTGTCTAATACATTCAAGTTGTATTTATCCTGAAATCTTATAGAGTAAAATAAAATGCATCTTCGCCAAAGATATCATCTTTTCAAATACCCTAAATGATATTTTGATTAAGAACACAAATTTAATGAGTACATATAAAGTGAATTCGTTATAGACTCAGCTTCTCATCCAAGAACTGTTCAACACTATAAGCACAAACATGTACACTGTACAATATAACTTCAGAAAACAAGAGAACCACACTTAACCAAACATGTAATTTATATATCACAACATAAACCTAATTGTGTCTAATACATTCAAGTTGTATTTATCCTGAAATCTTATAGAATAAAATAAAATGCATCTTCTCCAAACAGATCATCTTTTCAAATACCCTAAATAATATTCTGATTAGGAACACAAATTTAATGAGTACATATAAAGTGAACTCATTATAGACTCAGCTTCTCATTCAAGAACTGTTCAACACTATAAGCACAAACATGTACACTGTACAATATAACTTCAGAAAACAAGTGAATCACAATTAACCAAACATGTAATTTATATATCACAATCTACCGGAAAAAACGAAATAGAAAGAAGGAATTTCAATCAGCATTGCAGCAAACAAACGTCCATTGAGCTTATACGGCAAAGAACAGTTTTGACTCACACAAACAGCTCCTTTTTTGGACGCCAGGGTGCAAGTCCTAGCTGGATTTTCCGGTGTCCCTCTGTGATCAATGCATGCTGAAATAACACGCCCAAATCAAAATAAGTTCAGAAAAGAACTGGTGGATCCACCAACTATTTCCAATTCAAATTTGCCAAAACTATGCATTGTGGTGAGGAGAACAATTTACCGAGATCAAACACACGAGTGTAATCCTTAATAAAGCCTACAATCTCTTCATCGAAATCGAAGCCCGGGTTCCATATCAACGATCCATAGCCGAAAACCCAGAGCACCATCTTTGCTTCCTGCATTTAAGATACTTATCTATCAGACAAACAGAAACAATCCACCGATCCCCTTTACCATTTAATACAAGAAATTAATCTGACTCAATGCAAAACAACATAAAAATTGATTCTTTTCTTTTTCTTGCGCTGGCAAATGTTACAAGGCTGGAAAAACCAGCTCTGTCATCACAATTTTGCAGAATAAAAACTTAAAGCCGGTGCATCACAGAAGAAACATCCTACGAAACAAAGCTGAACAAAAATTTGGGAGTATTATCTCATCTTTCCCCCAAATTCAAGATAACAGATTGAAAGCTAAGAGAACAGAAAAAAAAAAGGGATCCCCAAATCAAAAATGCAGCTCACCTGAATGGTAATTGGAGGGAGATTTCAAGGTCTCCCGCAGGGTCGGCAGCCTCAGAGGAGAAGAGGAACGATCTCCGATCCGAATCGAGAACCCTAGCGATTCGAATTGGAGATCACGAACACACGAAAAAAAAAACTAGGAGCGGAGAAGGGGCTCGAAACTTGTTATTGGAGCTTGGAATTAAAAGGTCTGCTTTTTATACAACGTCCGGTTGACGACGTCGTAAGGTAAGTTACGGAAATGCCCTTGGTCTCTTCTTCTGACTTGCTCGACGTCTATTACAAGAATGTCGGGTTATTATTGTCTTTTGGATTTCGAACAAGATCTACCTGCCAAATCCAACTGGTACAATGAATCTAGACGAGATTTTGGCCCTTTGGGAAACTATTTTAAAAAATTTAGCCCCGCCGGTTTTTTTTTTTGAACTCCAAATTACTAGATACAATGTACATGGACACATTTGTTGATGAATCCCTCTGGTCATTGTTTGTTTCCAAGGTCATAAATTAGTCTGATATAAATGACAACTCCTGTTCTTTTCTTTCGTTGACAAATGAGATCATTCGTTTCCATATGTCCAAGCTAATAATTTGAAGTTATTTCAAAATAAAAAGATCTTTTTTTCATTATAAATATCGGTCTTGTTTGTTTTGATAGAAGTAATTTTTTAAAGAAAATAAATTCATAGAAAAACTAATTAAAAAGGAAAAAAATATTTTCATGTTCTTGATATATACATATATATATGAAGAGAATTATATTAAAAATATAAATAAGATAGTTTTGTGAGAGGAAAATGATTTATCAATTTAAAAAATTAAATTATTTTTTCGAAATTTAACTATAATTTCTTATCAACCAAAATTTTCTAATTATCAAATATTAAAAAGTGATGCAAGTATTTTTTTAAAAAAATCATTAAAATAGCAGAGCTAATAAAAAAAATTGTCAGGCAAAACTATGGTTTGGCCTATCATGGTACTCGTTTCTAAAATATAACCAATGTTCTGTTCTTCACTTGTTGGCCTAGAGCCTACTCATTTCTCAAATACAACCATTTTTTTTTTAATTCAGAATGGCATGTTTGATCGGTTCAACTTGAACTAGTGCAAAAAGAATATGAAATGAACAGGGAAAACAGAAAAAATGGAAAAACAAAGAAGTGGAATAGAGAAAGTAAGAAGTTGTCATATCAAAAATGGGTGAAGATGGACATGAAAAGGAAAGGAAAACTGAGAACGAATTTTCTTAAAACATTGGTGTTCTCAATCCAATTTGTCACAGCATTTCAGGGGATGAAATGTTCAAAGGATTTGCTGAAGAATTGCCTGTCCAGACCCCTGCAAATGATATTAACAGAGTAAAAATGCTGCAGATTGAGTTCGGAAAGTGTTTGATTCATTTTCAGTGTTCTGGACTCCATGAACTTATCAGTATCAAGAGAAACACTCCAAAAGTTTCCTTTAATTCTTGATTGCACCTGCACCTTGCTTCATCATTGTATCTGAACATTTAGAAACAAACAAGCTTGATTAAGAGACTATCTAGGAATAGTCATGATCTGCAATCTGCAGAAGAGGACCATAGATGATGATCTGTATATGCAAGTATGTACAGGAACTCTACATGATGATGATGGCATTTGGAACTGGAATTCCAGGCAATATTTTCTCTGTAATAAACCTCCCCTTGCTTCATACGTTCAACCGTTATTTTCCTGCTCCAATTTTGGAACCACCATTTCAGCAACTTATTTATTCTAAGAGGCAGTGAATGATAAAAGAAGCTTTGAAGGTCCAAAACTTTTTGCCATTGCTCTCTAATATTTTGGAAAAATTCATCTGTTACATCACAAAATGAGATTAACAGAGTAACTTGGACCCTCTTGATCCTCTTCTATGTTTATACCTATTCTCGCCATACAAAATTATTGGCATCCTCTCTTATTTTTAATAGTATTTTTTTTTTCTATTAGTCTTCAGGTATAGTATCATACTACTTCTTGAATCAAGCTGCCGCCATACTAGCTTCAGGGAGGAACGATGCAGAACTCGGTGAGGGAGAGCATTCAGTTTTCAGTGCTCCAGCAGATCCAGTCTTCCGATTTCCAGAGCCCAACTTCTCCTCAAGCTCCTCAAGCTGAATATGCCGGTATCTGCACTCTTCACTACAGAAGCCTTTTTCTCCTCTGTAATACAGAAACAAAAGATTTATCAAAACAAGTCCTCACAAAAAGAAGCCTTGCAAACAACTATTGCTAACGTTAAAAAAGGAAAAAAAGAAAACAAAAGATCTCCAGATGAGGAAGAAAGAATCATATACATGTAGAACTATAAGTGATAAGTACAAGATGCAGGTTCCCGCTAAATTTTCTCCAGACAGCAAGGTTGGGTACTATTTTAAGCCAAGCATGAAAAAATGAGACCTTTACCCAAAAAAGAGGAAAATGGGCCAAACCCACATGATTCAAAAGGAAGCTAACTGAAAAAGCATGAAGTCAAAATTTTCCTGGCAGGACAACAAGTGCTACAATACAACTTACAGAAACCAAAGAACTCATTCATAAGGGTAAGTCAACAAGCTTCACAGGAGCTACATTGGACACTAAACATGTTTCCTCTCCATCAGATAAATGCATGCAGATGCAGCACCATATTGACAAATGTGACCATGCAAAAGCAACTAAAGAGAGTGCTATGAATGGAGGGAAGATGTCTTATCATCTCGTGAATCACAAAAACAGAAAACAAGAAAAAAATTCATTTGCTATTGTGTATTCCATATTTCATCAAAATTGGATAAATAAAACAAGTGGCAGAAATCAGCATAACTTTGATGGCTGAAGCCAAGCCAAATGAAATATTTTCTTCGCATTGCAATCACAAGTTAAATAACAAAATAAAAATAGCAATAATTGACACAGGCTTCTCTTCGATTGAAGATTTTCAAGAGTACAGAGCCACAAAAGGTTTTGGATGCATGGAAAGTACTCTCTTGCATACACTTTTTCTTGTTAATGTAAACCTGGAACTGGTAATAAAGTCGGTGTTAGCTATCTTCTTTCCCCTAAATTCCTATTATCCAATCTGTACTAAATTTAATATAATCAACAAAGGATCCCCATGCAAACAGTATTGAAAGTGAAAATAACTCCTAAAATCAAGCAGCAAAGAGATCTTTTCGAATTTCAAGTTGGTATAAATTCTCAGATGTGTCACACAACAATTCCTATGATAACTAGAATATGAGAAAGTGATTGAAAAGAATATAGAGGCTTTGGTGTTTTCACAAAATAAAGAACTCTGGTCGAATCCCTTCAGATAAGAACTGAAGTCATACCAATAAAGCAAGGATTTCTTTGTTAATCCAAAATAGGAGTGCTTCTTTGAATTTAAATAAGCCTAGGGAAAAGCAAAGAATAGCAACTGGTTTTCTATAAACTATGTATGGTCTTCAAACATGAAGAACCTTGATAGTTTCTGCTTTAGGAAAAAATATAATTAAAACATACTAACTGATCATTAATGCAGTATATGCAAGCAAGAGAACAATGCATGAAAGAAGAATGAGTCCAAAATGTCATATTCTTAGTACTCGCTATACATCTTACATGAATGAAAGTTGTGCCTTGATATAGGCCCTGTTTTGTACTGTCAAAAAATTTGTCTGAACTATTAAGATGGTTCAACTTTTACTTACTAAAAATCAACAGAAATTTCACCGAAGAAAAGCCAATGGAAAAGTTTAAAATGAGAACCTCCAGAACCAGTGCACAGTTTAACTTGAATAGCAACTACAGTCCATTTCCAACTCAGATCATTAATCACTGTAAAATATGGCACAAGGATTCAACAGCTTATATTCAAAAACACTGTTTGAGCAGGCGAGGGAAACGAATGTCAGGTGAACAAGCATCCTGTACGTACTAGTGGATTATAATTCGTAGAAAAAGCAGAGATGTCAAAGTAATTCTACTGTGGTGTACAAGAAGAATGAGCAATGACTCTACTCAATCTCTTAACTTCATTCAGAAAATTGTTTTCTCTTGAAAGTCATTTCGTTCTGTTGAAGAAGCTGATCAGAATTACTTACCTTTTCTGTTTCGCATCATAATTATATGGGATATTAATAAAAATACGGGCTGCAAAACTAAACATCACACCTGTATCTTTCTTATCACTTCGTGTATCACATAAACACACATTCAGGGTTCCATCATATAGACTTACACAAAGGAAAAAATTGTGATGCTTTAAATATTGTTCGTGGGCGCTAACTTGGAATTTTTAGGAAAGATGCGTCAACGGGGATAGAGCAATACACTTGACACTTATGATGAGCTTATTATTATATGCTTTCCAAACCAGGACAGTTCGGAAAAAAATGTCATGCATTAAATATTGTTCGTGGACACTAACTTGGAGTTTCTAGGAAAGATGTGTCGACGGCGTCACAGCAATACACTTGACACTTATGATGAGCTTAATATTATATGCTTTCCAAACCGGGACAGTTGCTAAAAGAAGATCACCGGCACTGATGCATGATCTAGCCCCCAACAAACTGGTGAATGGTTTTAAGTTCAGGGCCAATGCTGAACTTGTATAGTGATAAGTCTTAGGCCCATACTAGCCATTTGAAATGTCAGATAAGGTTCAAGTGACCAGTGACCATCCCCCTGATCATACCCATGGGGGAGCAACAAAAAAAGGAACCAACTTGATTGTACTTGCGAAAAGGGAAAATTTCAAAAGATAAATGAGCTTCATATCTTTGTCGTCAAAAGACCAAATCTAAACTTACGAATTCGTAAACATGCCCTGGCCGTAAAGACTTAACTTACTAGATGAAAAATGATCCATGACTCTTCTACAAGGAGAATACCAAGTCAAGGACCTGTTTAGATAGATTCAGATCATAAACTCAAATACAGAAATGTGCGAGCCTGACGAGACCCTATCTATGTACAAAAGAAAATGTTAATAATGCATATGTTTGTATTAACACACAGACATATTGAAGTTCAGAATTGTGTACAGTGTCATTGATACTGCACAACTCTTACATGTACATGAACTATATCTTGCATGGACAAATGTGCTAATCTACAGTAGAAGTACTACAATGATGACAACAAAAAGTAAAAGTAAATGCCCTCAAAAAATTTCTGAAATCTACAGCTCAATAAATCGAGTTCAAGCAAGAACACACAACCCATGAAGCATGATACTTCATTTGGAAAAAGAAGTCAAAACAAAAGAACTAAAACACCTACTTGAAAGAAGAAAAAAAAAGTAGCTTTCCCATCAACAGTTCCAAAGATGATAACTTTTAGCAACGGAATTAAACTGATAGGAATCAAAAGAAGCGAAGCCAATCGAATTGAAACATCAGAAAGATTGAAATAAAAACTAATGAGCGATCGCATCGATCAAGAACTGGAAAAAGACAGAGAAAGGCCGAATAGCATACTTGTACATGTAAATGTCCAATCCGTCCAGTTCCTTCGTGCACAAAGCACAGCGTCTCAGGAAATCCGCCACCTCGAAGGCGGGCTCTATCATCTTCTCCAGCGCCATGGCCTCGAGCTCCGGCGGAGCCGGCGGCGTCCCGAAGCACTCCTCCTCCTCCTCTTCTTCATCTTCCACTAGAACGCTGTTGTCGCCGTAGTACACCTTCTTCCTCATCTTGTTCCCTCCCAGGTGAGCGATCACGCAAGTGTAGCTCTCGGAGAGCTCCGCATCCGTCTCCATCGCGTCCTCCTTCCCCGCAGCCGGCTTCCACGACCACGAGCCGATGTGAATCGGGCCCGAGCGAGACAGCGCCTCCGGAGGCCTGGAGACGACGGCGCCGCCTTCGCCTTCGGAGGCGCTCATGGCGGCGACGATGCCGAGCCCGACGGCCCCTCCGTCGGCGAAGCTCCGCCGGGAGCGGGAGGAGTCAGCGAAGGCGCCGAAATGAGCGAGCTTTAGGAAGGAGGCGCGGGTGTTCTTCTGGTCGCCGACCAAATGGTACGCGGCGGCCATTTCGCCGGCGATCTCACTCCCTCTCCCCTCTGTTGCACGCAAATGGACAACGCAAATGGAGCAGGAGTTTAGAGAGAGAGAAGAGAGCATAAAGGAGTTGGCTTTGTATATATAATTTTATTTTCTTCTTTTTTTTTATATATTTGCACATAGAAACTAATATTTTAACTCCACAAATGAAAGAGGAGAGAGAAAGTGAAGAAACACACTCTCTCCTTTTTCTCTTTCTCTTTCTCTCTCTCTCCTTCTGATGGACTGATCACTGAGTGCCAGTGGAGAGATCCATTTTAATGCATTTTTCTTTGTATTTAATTATATTTAAAGCGAGGTATTTAAAAGGATTTTACTTTATTAATAACATATTGATCACATTAATATCTCATTTTATATATAAAATAAATTTAATCTTTCGGCATAAATTCTTACATGTGTAAATATGTGCAAACTTATGCCACATTTTAATAAATTTATTTTGCGTTTATTAGACATACTAAAAATATATGTATTATTGTTTGGTCATATTCTTTTGACTCTATATAATATGTTAAATTTAATGAAGTTACAACATTTTTAAATCATTATATGGTAAAAATAATCAAATCTAAACTTTTAATCCCATTTGTGAAAGTAGTGATCTCAATCAGATCATTTGAGAATTCAATTATTTTATGATGGAATAGTTTAAAACATATTACAATTGATATTAAAATATTTGGCTTGGGATTGGAGAGAATATGAGCACATACATACAACACCACCACATCAGGAGAGGACAAGAAGGGAAAAGAATTGGCATGACAAGTGGTGCTTAATCAAATTGCTTTTGGTTGATGAATGGAAATGTGGGAATAAGTGCATCTCTCTCTCTCTCTCTCATGGCTTTTCCCCGACATTGGAGCTGCTTCTTTGTAAAGATTTGTAGCTTCTTTTTAGGCTTTGCAAACACCATTTCATTGGTAAACTGTTTTTTTTTCCTTTTCAGTGTCAATCTTATTATACAAGGAAAAAAGAGACCTCTCCCACAAATATTATCATAAGATAAGAAGATATCATATAATTGAATTCTAGAAGTCAGAGAAAATAATTTCTACCTCGAATTGAATTAATAAAAGATTATTATTGTTATTATTAAGTCTTCTATGCCAGAGGAGATAAATTTTATCTTCTCCTAATAAATGTGTTTTTAAAATGTGTTTACTCTTATCATGACCTATCATTTTAACCAATATGATTTTCACATTATTTGATTGATAATAAAATAATTTGAAAAAAAAAGATAATTATTCTATTCAGCTGAGTAAGAATAATATGTTTCATTTTAAGGCATGAAAGAGAAATTGACTTTTCAAGTTGTACTAGGCTTTCCGAAGATCTAGTGAATAAACTTATTTAAAAAAAGATATTTTTTAGTAAAATAATTTTTTTTACTATTAATTTTGTTCGTACTATTTTTATGGATGTTCGATATAATAAAATCTTAGTTTACCCTTTATTCTCCAATTGAAGATAGTGTTTGACCTTTCTGTAATAGAATTCGGTCAAAAAAATACATGTCAAATGTGAGTAACATAATTGCAGAAAATGACAACATGTGAATATGTGAATTTAATAAAAAAAATCATAACTATATTTTAGCTTGTTATTTTAATTATGAGAGTCTCCATGTGAGAAGTGGAAGTTATGAATAAAATGAACAATAATTTTCATAGCGAGGAATATAAACCAATTTCCATGCTGTTTTGGTGTTGGCACTTTTTCATAAAAATATCTTTAAAACAAACTATTTTCAGGTTTTCTTGTGTTTGACAAAAGAAAATTTCTGACTAACAAAAAGTTACTTTTTCAACCAAAAAATTATATAATTTTGAAAAAAAAGAATATGTGCAAATCTAATCAATTTATATTTTAAAATTTTAATTATTCTTGCAAAAGTAAACAGTGAAAATATGACATTTTCTATAGAAAAATTATTTTTCTCCGCAAACTTACCAAAGAAAAAAAATCACACCTCTTTGGGAAACCTAAAAAAAACTTTTTATGTGTGTTCTTTCACTTTTAAAAAAAAAATCATGAGTTTTTCGTGTAATAAAAGAAAAGAAACACTTTAATGGAATTAACTGTGCAGTAATTTTGGCATTTCCTTTTTTTTCCATATAATGAGTGCACTTCCAAATATTTATCCAATAAATACTTGTTCAATAAATTATTGGCCATTAATGTGACCACTCAGTGATAAATTCAAAACGATATGAGCCATAAATAGGTTACCTTACACAAGTAATTATAGCCCTCGCCCAACATTAAAGACATTTATTTTCCGAGACTATTTTATCTGATTTATTCTATTTTTAGTTTTCTACATAATAAAAAAAGACAGCTAGTTTTGTTATTTATGCGCCTAAAAGGTTTATTTTATTCTACATTCTTTATGACCTTTGGGTGCCATTTTTTTAGTTTTCTATAGGGAGGTTGTACATTAATTGCCTTAGGAAAAAAATAATTGTTTAAATATTTTGACAGCTAATTAAACTTGTGGCTCAAGGTACATAAGTTAAAGCCATTAGGGGCACCTTTTAGTAGTTAATATTTTAAAACTAGTCAAAAAAATTAATAATAAATTGGAGAATGATCAAAATTGTGTCGTAAATCACAACTTAATACCCTTCTATGTTTTTTTTGCTAATATGTGAATAAATTATGACAAACACAAGTGCAAGATGTATATGCATAGTACAAATGAATTGTGAATGTGATCATTATATAATACTAAATGAAATATTTTCAATAATACTAAATGCAATAATTTTACTATTTACACATACGTTATTGATGTGACAAGAAAACATAAAAAATGTTATTCATATATGTAGTAAGGGACAGTTAAAAAATTAAGAGGACCAAAATATACAACAATAAATTGTTAAATTTTAGAAAAAATCAAAATATATAAAAATATATTAACAAGAATTAATCCCATTAGATAAATTCATTTATTTAACTTGTTATTTTTAAAATATATATATATATATATGGTACAATGAACATGAAACATTGAAATGTCCATACAATTAATTCTCAATTTTTAGATTTTTGATTCATATTAAAATAATTTAAAATAATATTTTATTTTATATTAATTAAGTCATTATAAATTATTTTAATTTAGACTATAAATTAAAAAATTAATGACTAATCCTATATGTATTTTACAATAAAATATATAAAAAGATATTTTACCTTCATTATATATATATATTAAGAATATCAAGGGTCCACCTTTTTGTGCAGTGAAATATATGTTTTTTTTTCTTTTTCTCATATATCACATGATGTGACATAAATGGGGAAGGCCCTGGTTGTTCATATCATCCTCATGAAGCTTTTATAAAAGGTAAATGGGGGTCTGAAAAAGGCAATATGCTCTGTTTCCTTTTAACCCATCCAATCATTAAATTCCCTATCAACTCAATTAGGGCATGTAGATTAATAAAATAGCCCAACTCAACCACTTGTGCCCAAACCCACACTCAACACCCCACAAAACAAATGCTGGTGGCGTTACTTTTGGACCGAAGTGGCTTCCAAAAGATGCCTCCATGATTCTCCTCCTATCCCTCTATAAAATAATAAAACCTCTCTTTCTTTTTTAATTATAATACAAAGAAATTAGAACTAAATTATGATTGATTATATTTTTTTCCTAATTTTTCTAACATATTTTTTTTATTCGCACGAAATTTTCGATGTCTAAAAAATTTTAAGTCGAAATAAAGAGCATAATCATGTTCTTAAATATTTCAAAAATTAATGAGCTACTAACTCTTATCGAGTTCTAAACATGCATTTTAATGAATAGATAATTAATAAACATCAATAACTAAATTGTGTTGAATTTGTTAGAACATATAATCTATATCTTTTAATTTAAAGAGGCCCATACATTTGATAATGAAAAAATGAATAAAAATAAATCTCACTAAAAAATTTAAACTTTTAGCCTCTATGATAATTACGTATTTTTATTAGTTTATAACTTTAAATATAAAAAAATTATAAAAAAAGAAAACATAATAAAGAGAAAATGAAAGTTCATAGAACTATTGCCATGGTAGAATAACAATACTCAATTGTTACATAATTGTAAAGTATTTTTTTTTTACTGTTAAAATTTATGTCCTAATATCATCTTTTTGAGCTGTCAATAAAAAAAAATTCAGTGGTTGAAATAATATTTAACTAATTAATATTAAAGTTGGTGGATACTTCAGGGTCTATTGTTTCTCACACCGGGTACATCCACGTGAGCTTAGGGAAACTGGAGTATTAAATCCAACGATATTTAATCCCTACGCGTGAAAAGAGGGAGTTCGGAGGCACCGCCTCCCATGGAGGTTTTGCTTTTATTTAATCTGATCCGTATAGTGCGGACTAAGAGATTCTCTATTTGTTAGGATTTTGAATCCATATATATATATAATTCATATTTCAGATGTGATCTATGAGTGGTTATAACGAAAATAATAATAGTGAAATCTCTTTGCAGGTTATAGCCCTAACTTAAAGATGAACCTGAGTAAATATGTGTGTTCTTTATTTTTTTGAATTTTTGTTTGTGATCTTCGATTTGTATTTTCAAATTTCTCATCATTCAATTCACTACTTATATGAGTATATTTTTCTTACCACTTTTCTTACATGTTATTTTTCTATGTACATTTTTTATAATTTATTTTCTCAAGAATTATTTTCTAACACTTTTCTATACATAATTTTATGTGAATCAGATGAAGTAATTGAGGTCCAAGTAAAAGAAACTAAATAATGAGTTATAAAAGTTTGGAATATAAATTAAATTGAAAAGAAAAGACCTTATCGAAAACAGTAATGCCATCCTATTGACAAGAGAAAGAAAAAAGTGACAATAATCTCATGGCATGATAAAGGTTGTGTTTGGCATCAATAGCGGACTAACAAGCGGATAGCAATTTGACAGCGGATAGCGGTTAATTAACGGATAGCGGTTGATTATTAGCGATTATTATTTAGCGGTTCAATTAGGTAATAATTATTAAGTGTTTGATAAATATAGCGGTTGAATTAGTTGATAACTATAAAATGACGTAAATGGGTTTAATGAGTTATTTAAGAAACTATCTAACTTTTAATACTATATAAAAAAATTATTATATTGTATAAGTAATTAATTTATAAAAAAAAATTTATAGGTAGATTAGAAATGTATAAACAAAAAAAATATAATGTAACTTTATTCTCAAATTTTGCCTCTTCTTTTTCATCACAAAAATTCTATATACTAATATTAACAATATTAATAACATGTAACAATTTAATTGTATTATTCATCATAAATCTCCCAACAAATTATTGAATTGTCTTACATTGCATTCCATAATAATTAGCGATTTCATTACGAATATCGCTCATTTCTCGAGATCTTGCTGTTGTACTTTCATTATTTGACGATATACCTTGAACGTCAAGAAGGTTGTCATCAAACATATAATTTGGGTGTTGATCCATAATAGAAAAAAATGGATCCTCTGGCGAATTAATGCGTATAAAATTATGTAAAGCAAATGTTGCCACTATAATCTTTACTTGTGATTCAACACTAAATAATGGCATTTGATGCAGTATCTTCCATCTTTTCTTCAAAATACCAAAAGATCTTTCAATGCAACTTCGAAGGGATGAATGTGCACGATTAAAATTCTCTCGAGCAGTTCTTGGTGGCTCATGTTGAAATTGTGATTGGTGGTATCGTATTTTTGGAAATGGCACTAGGTATCCTTTTCTATCCGGATATCCTTTATCCACCAAATAATATTTACTTGCTTAAAATTTAAAAAAAAATCAAGAATTTCCCGCAAGCAAAATTTCATGTTATAGATATAAATAAAAATATTACCTTCTGGCGGCTTTGGAAAGTTCATTGTTGGAGTGTTAATTGCATGAAGAAATATGCGAGTGTCATGTGCCGATCCTTCCCATCCAGCTGAGACAAATGTAAAGCACATGTCAAAATCACATGTAGCCATGATATTGAACGTAGGGATACCTTTCCTTCCTATATATCGCAATTGATCTGTTTCAGGAATACAAGCTGCTATATGTGTACCATCAATGCAACCAATGCAATCCTAATATCAAAATTGAATATTAGAAGGTAACTAATATAAAGAAACTTTGCATAATATAAAAAAATTATACATTTACCTTAAAATATGGCATGTATCTTCCATCATTGGCTATACGTGGTGATACATTTTTAAAGTGTGGATCTTTAGGCTTTATAATATCACGTGCTAGACATCTTTCTTTGCCACATATTGCATTTAAGACCTCATGAAATGCTCTACTAATAGTTTCGCCTGAACGTTGAAAACGTTCACTAACATCTCTATTGGAAAGATTTAAAGCAAGCGTATAAAGAAATATGCCAACTTTCTCAATAATAGACATCCTTTTACTTGATTTTAGCCCATATTTCGATGATAATTCATCACATAATTTGAAAAAAATACTTGGTTCCATTCTAAAAGCATTGACACATCGAATTGGATGTCCATTAAGCACTTCTTCCATCCATATCTCTCCCGATTGAAGTGAAGTCATGCATGATTCTTTATAAATATATTTATAATAATACATCGCTATAGCCATTGTGGAGCACGCAACAAGAGTGATAAATTCATGTTCCCCATTTTCATTATCCATGATTCACCTGTGAAACATAAAGCAATAACTCATATTCATTTAACAAGAAAAAGCATAAAAAAAATTAAATCATTGAGAAGTTTTTAAGCATGCATGCTCAAGCTCAAATGTCTTAATAAATCATAATCAAACAATGCAATAAGAAATTATAAATCATAAAAAAGGTTTCACTTGTATTTATTGGTAAACATAAATTTTATCCATGATAATCTCGTTTCATCGTCTTGCATATTCAAAAAAACATCTCTCAACTCCGCATTTGCAACCAAATATGCAGCATGACACCACATTGCACTGCCCATTTCAAAATCTTCCATGACAGACATATGATTTAAAATTTGCATGACAGTAGCGATATTAGATATTGGTGTCTGAGTGCTTGCGCTAGTTCCAGCACCAGAATCAGTATGCCTATCACTAACTTTTTCAACACATATACTAATTTTCTAATGTGTTCAGTTAACATTGTTGATCCTGCTGATTGTCTTCTCTTGCGCTTCATTTGAATGAGATTGCTAACTTTTTTATTATTTTTTATGGTTTCTTTTGGTGCTTGGGTTTTGCTACTTTGAGTTTCATTTACCTCTTCCATAAAATTTCTAAAGAATGCATCACTATCTAGTTCATCACTTCCTAAAGTACTAATATAGTTGGTATATTGATTTTCTTCATAGTCTATTTCAACTTCTTCCTCTTCCTCTTGTACTTCTTTTTCTCCTTCCTCATCAATATTAGTTTGTTCTTCATTACTCACAAATTTTTGGGCATTAATCAGTGGAGGATCCATAGACGGTGCATAAACATTTTCACCATTAGCGATCGAATCTCCAAATAGTTGTTCCCGTTTATCTTCAAGAAGTGGGTCTAAACCCTTTCCACGAAATTTTTTAACATCTTTATTTTCCTGCAAAAAATATATCATTTTCAAGATTAATAATGTTATAGTAAAAAGCCAAAATTGCACTACCATAATGATGTAAAAAGTAAAACAAATTATAAAATAGATTCACCTTAATTTTTCTTTGCCACCATTCATTTGAACAATCAAGTGTTCCAGTACTAGGATTCCATCCTAAACCAGTTTCTGTGCCTTTTAAATTTTTCCAAAGCACTCAATCTTTTCTCATAGAGTCATACTTATTCCTGCAACTTTGAAAATGACATTCCCGCTTACTTTTTTTCTCAAACTTCTCACGAATGAGACGCCACTTGAATGATTGTCCACGTCCATTTTGCAATATGTATTCAAGACAAATATCACAAAACATAATTGTTTCTTCATTACTCCAAATAAAAATTGTTTTGCTCTTATTTTTCTCATTATTTCCTTCCATCTTATGTAGCACAATCACCAAAAAAATGATAAGCATATTTTTTTATAAACAAAATGAGAAATAAAAATGTCACTCAAAATAAAAATATTAATTATGGTTTATTCAAGTTTCTTAAAAATTCTATTGGGAGCAACATTTACATTGCCATGGTGTATTACATGATAAACCATGAGAAAAAAAGACGAGGTAAAAGAAAATACTTCTGAAAATATCAAACAATTAGTATACTAAAAAGAATGCTCACTTAACAAAAGAAGAGATTCGAAGATAATAATAGTAGACTATTCGAAAAAAAAATCTTTTCAGCTTGTAAAAATATTCACAGGTTTGCAAAATCCAAAAATTTATGAATAATATAAATACACTATGATATAGAATGGAATGCTCAAGTAGCAACTAACGAAATCATCAAGTAGCAAACTAATATTCCAAGATAATGAAAACAATATACAAAAAGGAATGCTCAAGTAGGAAGGAATGCTCAATTAATATTTTTTTCTGTAAAAAGTAAGTATAAAAAAAGATATTGATATACCAAATGAAGACAACACATGACACTAAGTGGGTGAAAACAAAAAAGAGATGACAAAAGTGGATCAAACAAAAAAAATACCTTTAATCTTCAAGACTTTCAAGACGTAGGACTTTCTAAATTTTGTTATGATCATCTTTTAATAGTACAGATAACTATGATATATTTAAATAAATATATATATAGAGGTTGTGATCCTATTAGTTAGGCTAAAATTGTTGGGAGTTTTCAAATCAAACAACGGATATAAAATTTGAACAAACCAAAAGATGATAAGATATAATTTTATTATCTTAATTATATGAGAGAAGAAGATGTAAAGGACAAATTTGAAAATTAAATTATAACCTCTACTTTTTCCCTCTCAACGTTAAAACAAATAGCGTACAAAAAATATTCAATCACCCTCTATCCGCTATCTTTCAAATTAATTTATCAAACACCACAAATATACAAAATAGCGTCTTCGTCAACTCTAAATGCCATCCGCTATTTCAACCTTTGTTTTTTAGCCGTGCCAAACACTGCCAAAAATGCCAACGTTGAACTTTTTTTATCAAAAGAAATTAAAAGAACGGAGAGGAAAAAACAAAAGCAGCAATAGCTTTAGTGCAATGTCCCACCAATGGTGGCTGTACACGTGTCGAGCTTCTAACGCTTATGTTGGAACTCCACTACCCATAAATTAGGAAGGAACTCAGACTCTTTTGTCTCCTTGAACAAAAGTTAATTTTTAAATTTTAAAGAACTTAAGATTTTAAAAAATAAACATGAATTGAAATAAGAGTGTAAATGTATATCGTTCAAAAAATATAAATATTATTCACGATAATAAAAAATGTCGATTTAAAAATGAGTTGCACTTTTTTTTTCTATTACAGAATTTTAGAAGCACACTTTTATTACATATATTTTGGATTATCATTTTGGTAAAATAATAGTCAAAGAAAGTATATAGCGAAGATAAAATAAAAGACAAAAATTTATAACAAAATGGATACACTTAATTATTTTATTTAAAAAACTAAAAAAGATAACGGAAGATAAAAATAGTAAGTACCTTAAAATAATAAATTAAAATTAAATGAAAATTTTGAATTCTAATCAGTTTGGTGAAAATGATAAGTATAGTCAATTTTAATTTAATTCATAAAATTTACGAAGTATGTGCAACCATGAAGTTGAGTTGTGTGTCAGGAGAGGAAATGTAACCACAATTGAAAAACTCACAACAATATTCAAAAGAATACTCTCCTTGTAGTCTCTATATATAAAGAGAGGAGTGTGCAACGCTTTATTTTACAGCAGCCTACTCTCTCTCACATTCTCCTATAATCTCAGCAGTATGAGCTCAGCCTACTCTCTCTCACATTCTCCTATAATCTCAGCAGTATGAGCTCAGCCTACTCTCTCTCACATTCTCCTATAATCTCAGCAGTATGAGCTTATGATTACAGGTCCATGATGTAAGGAGAAGTGAACCACGATATAATATAAAGCGTTGCACAAACATTTTACCTATATATATATATATATATATATAT